>RJWK010028411.1:0-25834 GCA_004363435.1 Platanista minor | reverse complement strand
CTCACTGCTGTGGCCTCTCCCGTTGCGGAACACAGGCTCCGGACGCGCAGGCCCAGCGGTCATGGCTCACGGGCCCTGCTGCTCGGCGGCATGTGGGATCCTCCCGGGCCGGAGCACGAACTCGTGTCCCCTGCATCGGCAGGCGGACTCTCAACCACTGCACCACCAGGGAAGCCCAACAGCTAATTATTTTTGAGCCCTGCTAAGTGCTTTACACAATGCTAAGTACTGTACATATCACATTTACGTATTCTAAGAGAATAATCCTCTTATTAGATAAAATGGATGCTGTTATTGATAATATTATGTCTACTATGTAGATGAGCAAACAAAGGCTTCTAAAATTAAAAAAAAAAAAACTTAGTGGTGGAAGTGGCATTAAACGCAGTCTTCTCTGACTCATAACTATCTGATTGTATACTTATGCTCTCCATTCTCTTCCACCAAAATCCTCATCGTCACCATCACCTTACTATATACATAACTCCCTGGAAATGAGGAATATGCTCTAGGAAACTATTTAGAAAGCTACTACTTGGGATGAAAGGGGATAATACTCTGCATCATTAATTTTTCAACACCTTTCACATTACAGATACTGTAATTGGTACTATACGTAGGAATACCATCATGAACAAGTTTCTGTCTCATTATAAAATAGTGTGGAAAAGAGGAAAACTACCATGGCAGAATGGCAATTGCAGAAGGATGCATCAGCCTTGATTCACATTATTGGAAGAGTGCACTCTGACGTACAGATGAAAACTCCATAGTGAAAGGCCCTGCATGGGCACAGCTTTCCCCGCTTAGATGCTGAAGGAAGTACACACTGACTTCATCTCTTTCCTTGTTTCCCTTTGCTTCTTATCTTCATCTCTGTATAATCTCATTCTAGCTTCAAACTATACTTAGAAGAATTTTTATTATCCCTGCTTTTGTGGGGAAACAACGCACCGTGAATATTTTCATGTTTCTGAACAACTGGGGCTTTCTGAACAGAGAACATTGGCACCTGGGTTAAAGGATGATTGACTAGTAGCCCTCAAGGTGGAGAGCTCCACAGAGAAATAAAACTCTGATCTCTCCCCAGAGACATTTGATTACATCCCAGTACGTTGGAGTAGAGACCTTACCCCTTCCCTCCACAAATATGAATTTTTACATTGCAGGGCAAAAGCAAAAGTTGCTTTTTCTCTCTCCAGCTGGAAAGCCACCCTATATAAACTCTAACTTCATAATTCTAAGGTTCATGTCCTATACAAACCCCAACATATACACAGGGCACATCTGGCTCTCACTGCATCACATTTGGGCATGAAGAACCGATTCAAGCTGCTCTGTGAGGAAATAAACAGTCTGATCCCTGATTCAGAGGGCCCGTGTTCCTATCTATGTGTGTGTGTGTGTGTGTGTGTGTGTGTGTGTGTGTGTGTACGTGTACATATATGTATATAAAGAGATACAGATTATAACATCATAGACCCCTCACAGTTTTAAGCTGAACAATTATCCAGATAAATCAAGGCTAAACACATGTGTTCATTACTACTTTCTAGAGGAATTCCTTTGTTCTACTATTCTTTGAATTTCTGTATCGAGGCCCAAAAGGCATAGGCAACTGACTCTACCATTGGTTCCTGCCTCCACCTTTGCTTTAAATACTCATTTCCATCAGCTTTTCTAATGTCTAACTTAGGTCACCATGAGAAACCATTTTCTGAGAAGGAAAGAAAATCTCAGAAGTATATGCCCTGGCCCAAGGGCTCCAACTGTAACTGAAGGGCCAGTATCTACTATCGAAGTGAAATTCTCTGTTGTTCTATATGGCCCTGCTACTATCTATGAGCAGATGTAGGAAGGCCCTACTTTCCTTCCCAAAGAGAATAAAAATCAGAAAGCTGCTTCATGACCTCTCTTGCTAGGGAAGGACTTTGCTGTTCTGGAGCATTCTCTCTGTTGGTATGTCACATAGAATGGGCCAGTGTGACCTGCTGACAGATCCTGCTCTGATTGGGTCCCTCCAGGAGATCATGAGCTCTTCTTTGTCCCCTGTTCAACACAGAAGAGAGGAGGAGGACTTGGGAATGCTACTACATGTAACTAATTGATTCCTTAATACCACAAAACTAGGAAGAAAGTCACACATTTTAGATCCTTAGAGATAATCCCGTTTTAGATCCTTAGAGATAATCCCAGCATTTTCCTATTTTTCTTTTATCTTCCCACAATCTCTTTTCAAGTCCCTTGTCTGGTGTCCCCTCCTTCTGCTACATTTTAAGGAACCCCAAGCTTTCCTACCTGTGATAGAAATGCAGGCCTTTAATCTCTCAACGTCCATCCGCTTTGCAAGTTCTTCCCTAATGTTCAGGCAGGATGTTAAACATGGCCTCCTTGTATACGGACTTCGCTGGCCCTACAGGGTGAGAGGGAGTGTGGGGGCCCGATCTCTTGAGGGACAGAGTAATGATAGGTGCTCCAGTTCTAGTTCACACTTTCAAAGAGTGGAAGCTGCCAGCTGTTTCCTTATGAATCACCAAAGGCAAACATACTTGGCTGCAGCAAATATGATTCATTTTTTCTAAAGGAAACACAATTTCACACGGGGAAAGCATATTCCTCCTACTAGCATGACTTTGACCTACTCGTTTCAAAGTAGTAACCTCGGCATCACTGTTTAAGGAACATGTGCTTCTGTCCTCTGAGTATACTGCACGAGTGGAATTCTTCCCAAATCAATTCTCCTCAAATAGGACTAACACATATTCCCCTGACGTGGTGGGAAAGAGGACCATACTGCAAATCACTCTCAATGAACTTACATATTCTATAGGATTCCTCCCTTGCTCCTGCATTTGAAGTAAGTTGTCTTAAGAAATATATGCACATGCTAGCTTATATTTATAAATTTGGGGAGCTTTATATGTGTCTAATGCTCAGTGCACTTCATTCATTTTCCTTTTTTCCTGTCTTCAGACTATTTTCCTTTGCATATTTAAATGATGGTTAACTATGAAGACCAAAATAGACAAATTGACACTTGTTCCTTTGTCTCTCAGTGGCTTGCTGTGCTATAAATGTATTTAATCTAGACCAAACTGAGGAGGAAAAACCTAATTTAATAGCTATCAATCACAGGCAGCGGGCCTGCAAGAGGAGAAAATAGAAAGGTGGTTCTATTATGTAGTCCTCTCCCAGGAAAAACAAAGTGAAATATTAGACACTCCATATCTTTACAAGATGCCTTCTAATCCCTCTACCGAGTTACACATAATTTGAAGCCCTGTGTATTTCATTTCCACTTATATGCCACCACCCCTTATATTAAAAAGTGTATAACTGACATGTTAGCTAAAATATTTAATAAGAATTAAATACATTGGGCTTCGTTAGAAGGAAACAGAGAAACTTGATATGAAATTCAAATACTAATTAGACAAAGCCTCCCTGTGTGGTGCTAGGCAGATGCTTTTCTGAGCCCCAGAATAATACACATGGCCATGCCTTCGAGCCTTCTAACGGTGAGACTGTCATCCTGTGTTGCCTGTTAAATCCCTCCAGAACCTTCTCAATTTTCTCTGATTAAAAAGCCAGTCAGACAAGTTCAGTGGCTGTTCCCTACCCTCCTTAATGATTTCCTCCTCACTCATTCTGCTCCCGTCTCCCTGGCCCCCTGGTTTTTCCTCTCATGCACCAGGTGCTCCCACATTAGAATCTTTGCACTTAACATTTTCCCTCCTGAACACTTTTCTGTAAGATGTGCATATATCTCCCTCACCTCCTTTGGTTGTCACCATCTCAGTGAGGCTATCCTGATCACTCTGTTTAAAATTGCGATCCAACTACCTCCAGCCTTCCCTGCCCTATTTCCTTGCTTTTTCTTTATAGACCTTATCACCATCTAAAATACTCTATATTTTAGTTATATATATATTTTTTATAGTTTGATTCCCCCTGCTAGAATTGTAAGGGAAAGAATTTTGTTTACTATTGTATCCCCAGACCAGTGACCAATACGAGGCAAGATTGAGATAAATACTTGTTGAATAAATGAATGAATGAACATGAAAGCACACTGTTCTGCAGAAGCTACAGGTAATTTCAAGAGGAAATTGACCTTAATGGAAATGGTATAAAGCTTACTTGGGGCAGAGACTGATAACCCCGTGAAAAATAGGTTGAACCACTGCAGACTGCATTACGCCAGTCCAAACACTTTACTTAAACTCTTACTTTCCCAGCTGTTGAATGTATTGGTTCTTGTCAGGGGCTGAAATAAGGAACAAGGGAAAGGAGTCGAAGATTCATTCATTCACACATTGATAGCTTCTAAGGGAACTGGGCAGTGTGCAAGGCTCTGGGGATATAATGCTGAATAGGATTTGGTCTCTCTCCTTAATGAGCTCATAGTGTACCCGGGAAACAGATAATGCAACAGTTCATTACAATTCAATACTTTCAATAGTATGAGTGCTGTATAAGCAGAGTTCTGGGGAAAAGAAGGGTCAATAAGCTGACCTGCCTATAGAGATTTGGGAGGGCCTTACAAAGGAAGTTAAAGTTTATCTGGATTTTTGTTTAAGACACTTTGCATTTACAAGTAATGGAAAACTCAACTCAATTAGGCTTAAGCAATTAAGGAAATATCTTGGCTCAAGTAGCTGAAAACAGCCAGAGGTAGAGAGGACTTCAGAGCTAGAGATCAGATCTCCATGGCCTTCTCTCTGTGTGAGTTTCTCAGGATTGGTCTCTTTCCTATGGCAGCTTCACCCTCAGGCTGGCTTCTCTCATGGCTTGGAACTAGCTCCACCAGCACCACATCTCCTATCTGCCTACCCTACTGCCATACCATCCACATCAAGAGTTGGTTTTCCCCCAACTGCTGAATAAAAATACAATGGTTAATCTACCTGGATCACCTAAGCCCCTGCTCACTCTTTCCCCAGTTATTATAGCCAGAAAATGCCATGGATTAATTGATATGTGTATGGATTCCCTGCCCAGCCCTACACCCACTATTAGAGCAAGGGTAATGGAACTACGGTCTCTGGCTTTTGACAGTGAAGGTCCATCTTTGAAGCAGAATGCTGTGGTTGCTCCTCCCCAGACACAGAGCAGCTACACAAATGGGAAAGGAGCAGAGGAATGTTTGCATAGCAACTGCAGTATGCCCTATAATCTTACAGGATGAGTAAGGACTTTCCGGGGAGATGATGGAGAAAAGTAATGTTAAAGGTAGAAGGAACACAATCACTGTATGAAAAATGATGCAAATAGAAAATAGTGTGCACCATTGTGGGAAAATTGTGTTGGATGTGGTGGAAGATGAAATGTCTGGAAATTTTGGAAAATTTTAGATAAACCAAAAATGAGGCTGTAGACCGATCAGAATTGCTCCTTTTGGTCTTCTAAAAATCAAATAAACATATGAAAATGATTGATTACCAATAATCAACAAGATATGGAGAAAGTCACAGGAGCAGAAGTTATGGTCCCTAGTCTCCAAAACCTGTGGAGACAATCAAGTTGGTTAACTGAAGTAGCAATCTGAAGTGCTTCATTGCGCAGGGAACTATATCCGATATCCTGAGATAATTAATTTTCCTCACTATCCAAAAGTTAACTTTCCTGCTACTTTTCTTCTTTTTAATTGACAATTACATGAAAGTCCACTTTTCACTAACATAGACTCTTTACCCTTATCCAACCTCAAGGCATCTGTGACCCTAAATTTTACTTTATCCAAAAGTGAACCCCTCTTCCTAAGCACCTATGGATTTTTCACCTAAGGCAATGTCAACCACCAAGATACTCTGGCTCAAAAATCTGGTGTCATCTTTGAATGAATAATTCCTGACATTTGTAGGTTTCACATCTTTCATTTCTCTATCTCTTCTGCCACTGCCCTTCTCCAGGTCACCTGTACTCTGAGAGACTAAAATAGACCCAGTCACCTTTCAGTGCTATCTGTCTCTTGGCCATCTGACCTTTTTGTCAATGTTGCCAGACTGTCACTGCCAAGATGGCATCATCATCATGACATTCCCCATTGCAAGTACCTACAGAGTATCAGAAAGGTCAGAAAACATAGGATATATTTATTTTA
This sequence comes from Platanista minor, assembly GCA_004363435.1. Taxonomy (NCBI): domain Eukaryota; kingdom Metazoa; phylum Chordata; class Mammalia; order Artiodactyla; family Platanistidae; genus Platanista; species Platanista minor. The sequence goes on along the minus strand of RJWK010028411.1, from coordinate 19,731 downwards.
AACAGTATGTTTTCATTAGTTATTTATTGCTACATAAATAAGTACCACACAACTTACTGGTTTATAAGTGTCAGCATTAGTTATAATTCAGTTTCCTGTGGGTCCAGAATTTGGAAGCAGCTTGGCTTGATGATTCTGGCTCCATATTTAATGAGGTTGCAGTCACAATGTTGGTTCAGGCTTCTGTCACCTAAAGGCTTAACTGTGACTGGATGATCCACTTCGAAGATGGTTTACCTACGTGGCTGGTAAGGTGGTGCTGGCTTTGGTCAGGAGACCTCAGTTCCTCTCCACGTGGGCTTCTCCATGGAGCAGCTTGCGTGTCTTCACAACATGACAGCTGCCTTCCCCCAGAGAGATGGATGCAAGAGAGAGAGCCAGGCAGAAATGATATCCTTTTGATGACCTTGCAAGTCACATAGCAATAACTTCTGCTACATTCTGTGCTTACAAAGGAATTGTTAAGTCTGACCTACGTTCCCATGGGGGAGAATTAAGCATCACCTTTGGAAGGGAGAACTGTCAAAGAATTTGCAGACCTATTTTAAAACCACTACAACCTTAATTACGTTTTCCAGGAATATGTTCAATATAATTCTCTTCAATCTCCAGCACCTCTTTAGGTAAAATGCCTCTAAATCTAAAGAAATAAGTTCCATTGTTAATCTGAACAAAGTATAGTAAGTACACTATTTTCTTTGTGTTTCCTGGCTGTTTGAACACTCTGTAGTGTATTTACCGTACTCCAGTAGAAGGAGTCACATCAACCGCATTTATTACAACTGTGCTTTATTACTTTTTCTTTCACTCTCTGAAAATATATTCCAGTTCAACCAGGCTGGTCTTCTCACCTTTCCAGTGCTTGTTGCTTTTATTGCTGCCTTCATGATTTTACTGAGACCATTCCTCCTTCCTCTGTTCAGTACTTATGACAGACAAATTCAAGTCCCATTTTTCTATGAAGAGTTGACTATCTTTGCCATCTCTGTTTCTGTAATAATGCCTGTTCATAGCAAATACTCATTAAATATTTGTCGAATGAGCCAGTCAATGTTAGATTAAAAGATTTTGTTTAACCCAATTATCCAATGTATTATCAACATGTAATCAATATAAAAAATTAATAAGATAGTTTACATTATTTTTTATACTAAGTTTTCCAAAATCTTGTGTGCCTTTTATAAATCTCAATTCGTATGCTAAATTTTCATCAGGAATACCTGATCTGTATTTAGATTTCATAAAATATATAGGTCAAAAAAGTAGATCCACATACATGTTATTGTAAAAATTCTTAAAGGTTTTCCAATAATTAAATTTAGTATCCGTTTTAAAATTTAAATGAAATAACATAAAAATTAAGTTTCTCAATCTCACTAGCCACATTTAAAGTGGTCAATAATAGTATATGACTGATGACCACCATATTGGACAGTACAACTCTAAAATCACAGAAGAAACAAATCTGGGATGTCCGTGGGCTGTAAACTAACCCTTACTTAAAGCAATGCCTATGAGGGAAAAAGTGAAAAGAAATATAGCGCATATCAACACTACATGTGACCAAACTCCACAAATTAAATTTGGTTAGCAAATCCCTATAGCAATAATTATACCAAGTCTCCTTATGACAAGGATCCACACCTTGCTTGTTACATATAAAATAAAATAAATATAATTCCAAGTGCAAACTAGAATAGCAAAGTAATTTGGCTTTCATAACATTTCTCAAAAATGGTCTAAAGGGGGCTTCCCTGGTGGCGCAGTGGTTGAGAGTCCGCCTGCCGATGCAGGGGACACGGGTTCGTGCCCCCCGGTCCGGGAAGGTCCCACGTGCCGCGGAGCGGCTGGGCCCGTGAGCCATGGCCGCTGAGCCCGCGCGTCCGGAGCCTGTGCTCCACAGCGGGAGAGGCCACAAGAGTGAGAGGCCCGCGTACCGCAGGAAAAAAAAAAAAAAAAAAATGGTCTAAAGGATTAATTAAATTACATTGCATGAAAACAATTGAATTGAAACAACTACACCAAAAAAATTTACGTTGCAAGGAACACAGCAAAACATCTTCCAGATACCTTCAAGCATCTCTCCCCCACAAACGCTCACACCATAAGAGCTGCACCTAAAGTCTCCTCCTCAAACCCTCCTCAAAAATCCTCAGCCTATACTCCTCCACCTCTTCCTCCTATCTGCTCTCTTTCAGAAGCTTTATAACTTAAGTCAGTCCAAATTTCATTCTAGTAATTTGTCTCTTCACACTTTCTCATGGTTAGCAAAACAGGCTATTGCCCCAAACCTGAGCAGATCAACAATGAATTCTACTTGGGTGGGGAAGACAGAAAATTAAAACAAAGGTTTTGAGAAGTCTCTGAATGCAAATATTTTTGTACTATCATATTAGTATATAAGATAAATCTTAACTTGTGTTAAGATGAAAGATACTCATTGCCCTTTGATTAAAAAATTTGCATTACAAAATTGTATACGATTGTGAAATGGACCAGGAATGATTACTGGGTATCTTTGATGTCTACGGGCATTGTCTTGTTTCTTGGTTTGTTTTTTTGTTGTTTTTTTTTTTGATTCTATGGGGTTTGTGTGTCTGTGTGTTTTGAGCTATTTTATAACCCTGTAAATTATCCATAGACAATCAAAATTGTATCCCAGGGAGATTCTGCTGTTTTTTGGCCCTGTGAATATTGATAAGTTTTGTAAGTTCTCATCTATCGAACAACTTTATTCCAACATTCTGGATGACCTATGTTTGTATAGTAGGTAAGTCTTCTTACAAATGACTATACATCTTACTCTTTCTCTCCTTAATTAAATTATTTGAAGTGAAAGAGGAACAGCTTGCCTAACCAAAAAAAAAGTCTTTTTAAATTAAGTTATATTATATGGCCTAAAATAAAAGCTGGCAAGGGAAATAGAGGGATAAGCACTTAGAGAACTCAAAATGTAGAAAACTGTTTGGATTTAAGAGTTTGGATCCTGGCATTAAGCTGATATCAGTTCTAGCTTTGTCACCAAAAATCTGTGTGAATTTTTTCAAGGTATTTACTCTTCTGACCCTGAGAATACTAAAATTTAAAACGTTTATTCACTCATTGATCCATTCATTCAACCAACATTTACTGAGTACATAATATACCCCAGACATTGTTCAAGGCTCTGGCTGACATTAATGAACAAGAGAGACAAAATAAATAAGTTCCCTGCTTCGCAGAGCTTACATCCCCTTGGAAACACTTAATAAATTTGTTCGTGAATGGCCAGTAATTATCAGGACACTGAGGGAAACTGAACATATGGAGGAGGCTGCTTTGAATAGGGCTGTTAGAGATGGTTTCTCTATGAAGGGGGCATTTGTGGAGAGATCTGAATCAAGTTAAGACCTGCTATGTAACTATGTTCTCCAGGCAGAGGAAATGCCATGAGCAGAGCCCAGAGGCATGTTAACCAAAACAAAACAAAACATAAGGAGTCCAGTCTTGCTGGAAGGCAGTTAACAAAGAGGAGGTGAGAGGAGAGACTTGCATAACCACGTAGAATTGCAGTTACTCTAAAAATCTACTGGATCCATCTTGAACCATGGATCTTTTACCCATGCATGGTATTGTAACATCATGCATTGTAACATGATGTATTTGGTCATTTGGAAAATACTGAGTCACTAAGTTATGCACGTTTTCCAAAAGTTGTCACATTTCATTAAACGATATCAAAAAATCACATTCATTAATATTACCACCAATCTCATCAGAAAAGATTGAAGTATTGCAGAACTGCCAAGCTCATGGTGGCAGATCAGAGTTTTCCAAAATTCGAATTTCTGCCTGAAAACTCAAATTTTATCCTTAGCTGCCAATACTGTCGGTTGTTTCCCTGGAGGATTAAACTCACTGATCATTCCCAATAATAATGATAGTTTGTCAGTTGTTCTCTCAAGTAAAAACACTGACCCTTGCCAAAGGTGACTAATTCAGCTCACAATTACACAAGTGCCATTCCTTGAGACATTCTTAGGTAGGCAACAGATGTACCATTTATATAGACCTCCTATTTTGTCACAAAGAATATTAAACAGACGTGCTCAAGAGTAGAGATTTAATAAATGTACTTCTTGTCATTAAATACATTATTAACTGAGACTGGCCTGCTTGTTCTCTGCCAGTGTGTGATGGCGAAGAATACAGTGACTACTAGTACTGCTTGATGCCACAGCTAAGACACTAGCTGTTTTACCCACCTCTGACTTGGTACCATTAGTATAAATATCAACTCAGTGGAAAAAAGCCAGTAACATTTAGTATAACTATGAAAACATTTTTGCCTATTTTGTTGATGATAATATTTATATCCTCTGCTCTACTGGATAGGGAGGGAAAGGCAAAAAAGGTCTCAATGTGCCTCTTTATAGAAGTCTTTTTTTTTTTTTCTAACCAAATAAAGTATCTTCACAAAGTCCTCTAAGTTTCCACCTCCTCAGCCACTAGTCATTTATCTGCTTGAGAGGTTGAGAAATGTTGACTTTTGAAAGGAGAGCAAGGTCTTCTGTCTTTAAGATGTAAAAGAGGACAGGCCACTACCTGTGATGGACTGAGACTTCCTTGATAATTAGCTGAAGTGATCTCAGCCTGGCCCTACAGACTATAAGCAGTTTACATATTTGTAGGTAATACTTGGACTGACAGTAATAACAATAATAATGATAGTGACTGACATTTGCTGGGTCTTTCCATGTGTTACACATGATGCTTAGTGCTTTATAGGCATTATTTCATTTTAATTCTCTTGAAGCACAGAAAAGATAAGCAAGTTGCTGAGCTGGTAGGTGGCAGAGTAAAGATCTGAATCCACATCTGTGTGGCTTCAGAGACTGATTTCTTTATCCTACCACCTGAACACTTCCCTGCCTAATACACTGGGCTCCAATACTAGAAAAGAAATATCTGCTGGGGTTTTCTTTGAAAGGTTCTAGTTTAGAGGATATAATATCAGAAGCTTCTATTTTTATGAAATTATTACAAAACACTTAGATATCTTAAAGTTATATTATAATTTAGTTACCAGTGGTTTCTGATGTATGACAAATCAACTGCGATTACAATATGTCCCAATCTAATCATTCCCACTAAATCTAAAACTTTTTTCTCGTTCAAACATTGGATATAATTCACTTATTGTTTGGTCCAAACACAATAGCTAGAAATTACTCTAACATTTTTAGAATATGTGTATAACACCTTTTCATATTAGATGTTGGTTAGGTCATTTGAAAATTGTTCATATTTTATATGTGTGTGCATGTATACATACGTGTAGGTAAACTGATATTTGTGTGTTCAATTGTGTATATGATTAGGATATTTTAAAACAGAAAAATTACTCAGAATCTGATTGAGATTCAGAGGTATCTTGGGTAAGACAGACATAGGTGATGTTATACAGCAGAGGTAGAGATTCATTCAACCGCAGATGTTTATTAAGTAGCTGTTAAGTGACTAGCGCTGTTCTAGATTCTGCGGGGACAGGAGAATAAAACAAATCCCTGCTATCATGGAGCTTATAATATGAAGGAGGCAGACAACAGTAACAAATAATTATTTTTGTTTTAGTAAGTACTTAAAAAACTAAAGCAGGCTCAGGGGAGTAGAGATTGATAGGAATGGGACGTATAAATTTATTGGGCAACAGCTGAGTTATTTGGAGGAGCGAGTTGCTCAGATATCTGGTGGGGGAGCTCTCCAGACAGAGAAATATATGAGCACAAGGCCCATGGATGAGAGAGTGTCCTTGGCATATCCAAGAAAGAGTAAGGAACCAAACCCACTGTGGCTTCTGAGTAGTAAGTGTAAGTCAGGGTAAAGGCATAAGGTAGAGTGGATCATGTTGAAGCTTTAAATTTTATTCCAAAGGAAAAGTGGAGGGATGAACTTACACTGGATTTTGAGCAGAACAGTGACACGATCTGACTTATATTTTAAAAGGATGGCACTGGCCGCTGGGGCCCCTGGGTCGAGAACAGACTGTAGGTGGCGAAAGTGGCAGCGAGGCAACCTAGTGAGAGCAGTGGAAATCTTGAGTCATAAACAGCTCTTGGGTATATCTTCAATGCAGAGCCAACGCAATTCCAGTTGAGTGTACATAGATAATAGCAGCGATCGGAGGACAGAACCCTGAGGCCTTCCAGTGTCTAAAGATCAATATACTGTTAGTTAATAAAAAACGGAGACTGAGATGGAACAGCCTAGAGGTAGAGAGTCAAGAACATCTTACTGAAGCCAAGGGCAGAAAATGTTTCAAGGAGGAGAAAGTTGTCAATTGTGTCAAGTGCTGCTGATCAGTCCAGAAAGATGAGAGGTAGAAAAGACCACTGGATTTGACAAAGAGGTGTCATGTGTGACCATGGCAATGGAGTGGTACAGACTAAATTCTGACTGACATGAGTTTACAGGTTTATGAATGAGTGAGAGGGGATATTGAAGCAAAGGGGTTTAATTTTAAAGGGGCACAGGAAATCTCTGTCTAAGAGGCATGAGGGGCCCAAGGGAGGCTTTATTAAAAATAGGATTTGTTATAGTATGTTTGTATGCTAAAAATTCAGTGAAGAGGGAAGATGATGACGTCAGAGAGAACAGATACATCCTGGAGAGATAATGGGACCACAGAATGAGTAGAAGAGTACCTCTAAGATCCGAGCCTGGCTGTGCTTCTATAACTAGAGAGAGAAATCTGCACAAGCAGGTGCAGGTGAGAGATTGGCAGGTGGGACTGTGTGGGCATTCCATTCTAAAGTTTCCGTTGTAGAGCTGAAGACTTTTAGAAACAGTAGCAAAGGGAAGAGGAAGAGAGTCTTGTCTCTGTCTGCAACGAGCTATGTTAGGAAACCAGCATAAGAATGTAGTCACTCCCACCTACAAGGAGGCACTGGGGGATTGACAGGGCCTATTAGCCATTTAATGCTTTGGCTTTCTCTATGAACAGAATTCCACGATGAGATATTCCTATTTGGTGTGACCATACCATATCCATGATTATGGTAATATGAAGAGACAGTAGTCGATGGGAATTTGCTGTGATTCATTTACTCTTTGAGGAAGAAATAGCCATGCATGTTTCCATTGAAGAAATATGACTTTGCAACCATGAGAAAGCTATCTTTTCTGAATATCTCTGCTTTCTTAAAAAATGTAGCCTTCAGATTTGGGGAAATTGAAGTAAATCCAGAGAATCCATCTAGCCAGTGACTATAAAGAAGACAAATCACTTTTTTTTTTTTTTCTCATTCTGCATTCCAAAGCAGTTAAGAATGTATCCACTGTAAGTAACGTGGAGGATTAAAGTGCATGCTTTTAAAAGGTAAATTACATCAAAGAACTTTTAATGCCTCATTTTAAATCAATAGGGCATTACTTGCTTTTTCATCCATGACATGCTGAAGGATCCTTTCCATGCACGCGGAAGTGTATGCTTTGGGGGAAGTAAAAATCTGCACCGTTATTTCATCATTAAGATATCAGAGGCTAGAGGTGTAAACGGCATGAGCTTCAGAAAAATAGAGACCTAAAATCTCCCTTCATCAAAGGACTACCCTCATGCTTGTCTAGCACCTCTATTTTCTAGAACTTGCCCTCCCTAGAGAAAGGCCCCAGAATCTTGCTAAATTATATAATGAACCTATGACATAAGTATAGAAAATGAGCTATGAATTAGCACATCAGGCTCATTTTCACTGGTAACCTGGTTTTACAGTGTGCATCTCATTGCCATAAGTAAAAGCAGACAGGATCCTGTGCTCCTTAATTCTCTGTTGCCAGCCTTTCTTAAGTACATTAGTACAAGATTCTTAAGAAGCTGAAAATGATTCCTTTTCTTGCTACATTCACAACTGGAATAGGGAAATGGTTTGACTCAAGTTCAGCAGACCTACATCCAACATGGGCAAGTTCACTTGCTGCTGAGTTTTCTGAACAGTGACACCTTAATAGATCTGTCCCAGAAAAAGAGAAATGGAAGTGTTTGGGGAGCCCCTTGGGTTTCCCTTTGAGCACGGCATAGGAGATTTGTAAAATGGGACAGTCCGCACACATCTTCATTCCTTAAAGAGAAAGTCCATGCTTTTCCTGATTTGAGAAAGCTCTAAATGAGATCACTCTAGGTTGATAGAGAATAAGATGAACATAAAACTCAGGTGTATATTTTCACCTGGTAATCTTTGAGAGGGAATCATATCGGGGTATAAAAAGCCTGCTGGTTAAATGCCCTCAAGTAAGGCAGAAGAAGCCTAATTTTAGAGTCAACCTCACTGAGTTCTAGTCCTAGATCTGCAAATGTCATCAGCTATCTGATTTCCCATTTGTTCTCTCACCTATGAAATCAGGGTTTGGTAAAGGTCCTTTCCAGCTCTAAAATTCTATGCATTTGAGGAATGCAAGTGTAACACAGTTTGAATTCTATATTCATGAGCCCTAACCAAGCCAGCACCACTTAAGCCCACTAGACTCCACTCTACCATTAGCTTTGCCCTTGACAGTGCTATCTTGCTAAACAACATCACTATTATTAGAAAAGCAGGAGGAAAGGGGGAAGAAAAGAAGGGCAACGGGGAAAAAGAAGAAGGAAGAAAAGAGGAATTGTTAAGAGGGCATTTGTTCTTTTTGAGATGAACAGTCTGGGACCCTCACCCCATACCTCTCCATCAAGGTCCAGCTTAAATGCCATCTCCTCTGAGACTGACCTTCTTATTCTCTCTGTACCAATGCAACAGGCATTACAATTCTCATGTTTCCACCTCTGTTTGTTCCTCTGGACAGATTAAGGCCTTTGAAGTGGAGGAATTGGGACCTTCTTACCCTCCCTCCCCAACAATGCCCTGCATATCTGAAGTATACAGGCAGTCTGAGTTAAGCTGAACTCCGAGAAAGTCATGCTTAAATTAACATAATGGCTGTTACTGCCTCCTTCCTGAGTGGATGAATTCCAGGACTTTGGGGTTGAAACCAACGTAGAGATAGGATGGGAAAGAAAGGATTTGGAACATCAGCTTGATAAGTACCTTGCCTTTTCTTTTCTCTGTTATTTGTGTAAAGTAGCTCTTATTCCTCTAACGAAGAGTGTACACTACATCCCGTGGTATTATTTGTCTCTGTTCTATGGTCACAGGTGCCTTCCTTTTCTTCACTGACCTTGCTCCACATCTAGAAATAGCTTGCTCTAGGAGTTAGGATTAAAGTTGTCCAATTTTCTAAATATTGCATGGGACATACTTATATTGCAAAGTTATTTGCTGTTTTCTGAAATTCACATTTAACGAGGCAGCCTGTATTTTATCTAGCAACCTTAGACAAGACTCAAGTGGTCTGAAACCTAGCCCAAAATGGCTTCAGCAACAACAATGACAATTTATTGGTCCACGTAACTGAAAGGCCCAGGTGGTAATTCTGGGCTTCAGGTGGCACTTAATTTAATATGGCATCAGAAATCCGTTTAATCTCTCACATTTTGGCTTCTACCCTAATGGCTTTATTTTCTGGCTCTCCATGGTGCTAGGTGATTGCTAACAATGCTTGCCTCATGTCCTGCTAGGGTCAATCGAAGTGGGTAAGAGCCGCTGCTTCCTGCCCACTGAGCAGACCCAGAAGAAGATTCCTCACGCCCACTCTGGATCACATGCCCCATCCGGAATCTACTCTCTGGCGAGGAAAACATCATGCTCTGATTGCTCAGACCTGGGCTGCATGCCTCAACGTTATGCCTCTTAAGCCTGGGCTGATGGTGAGAGAGGAGTCATTACTTACAAATTGAATTGTGGTGGCTAAGTTTTTTTTGAAGGAAAATGGATGCTGGGTGACAGAAGCAAAAGGAAAAACAAAACAAGAAAACTCACCACATTTGTTATACATTCCTAAACCACGTAATTATTTTTTGTTTGTTTTTGTTTGCTTGTTTGTTTTGCGGTACATGGGCCCCTCACTGCTGCGGCCTTTCCTGTTGCGTGGAGCACAGGCTCCGGACGCGCAGGCTCAGCAGCCATGGCTCACGGGCCCAGCCGCTCTGCGGCATGTGGGATCTTCCCGGACCGGGGCACGAACCTGTGTCCCCTGCATCAGCAGGCAGACTCTCAACCACTGCGCCACCAGGGAAGCCCCGTAATTATTTTTTGAAGAGATTTTGAAAGAAGAGATGGCAGCAGAAGCTCTGAGCATAAATTCTGGTTATTCTACTAACCTGTTCAAGTTGCTTTAATTTTGTGTATCACTTTCCACACATGTAAAAGAAGGAGCTACGTAACAGGTGATTTCTGAAGTCCTTTCTAGTCTAACATTTCCTCATCCCATGAATGGTAGCAAGAAGATTATGAGAGAAAGATATACAAAGAAAGGAATCCCAGAGCATCTTATGTGTTTGGGATCAAAGTGCTGGTGGGATAGTCTTAGTATACATTGAATGTGAGTTTTATGTTTACTATTTAATTAGACTGTTCTCTGCTTTTTGTGGGTTCTTTGTGGCTACTTAAAAAAAATAAATTTAACTCTGTCTATGCAAATTTGCATATGTGATGTGTATTCATTGAAATTACTGCTCAATCACTGACACTAAGTTGGTTTTTCTCTCCAAATTAATTTATTAGAGAGGAAAAAGAAACTGAAATCTCAGCGGAATGATCAAAACTCTTGTGATTTTATTTGAACATAGCATACCCTTATAATGACATAGATCATTTTATGCCGTGGGATTAACAGTAATTGATGAGCTTTTGAAAGTACTTTGAAATGTTCAGATTAAAGGAGTTAAGTTAAATTTTAAAATAACAAGTATAATTACTGGTTTCTCTGAACAGTCAAATGAAGAAGAAAGTCAATTTCCCTTTTTCCTGTCTTCAGATGTCTTTTAATTTGTTCTCTTATCACAGAGCCTTCAAGTTCAAAGGCAGTTTTCATCATTTTGGTTTAAACTCTGGGAAAACAGACGTGAATAGACTTGGCCAGACTTAACCTTGACAAAAAAATTGAGTCCCAGAGGCCCAGGCCTTGGTTAAAATGGCAGCTGCCTATAACAAACTTGTGAGGTCTGGTTCTCAGCTTCCTTCCACTAATTCCCCAAATCATCCCTGTGGGAAGTGACCCCATGGTGTGTGTGATTGTGTTTGCTTCCAATTTTTGAAAAGTACATAAGAGCTGACCTGGGGTTTTCAGTACCCAGTCATCTTAGAATAACATGTTATTTTTATGACTTTTAATCATGTAGTCCATCACCCACCTTCAATTGATAGATGCAAAGCAGATTACCCTTTAGGGAAGAATGACATGCCCAATGACAGAAAGCTATGGGATACAGGACATCCCACCTCTATTTTAACTGACAGCCTCTATTCTTTAAGAGTTAAAGTGAACACTGATCTACTGGCATCTTTAGCTTTTTCACAAGAGCATCTAATTCATTAAAGTAATTCTAGATCACTGGGTAAGACAGAGGCAATGTTATATTTTAAATATTTAAAATATTTATGAACACTGATGATATGATTTCATGATAGAAATATGAACCTCAATGTTTCTCTCATTCCAAGTGTTCCCAACATCCTCTGTAATAATTGAAACACCAAGGGAGGGTTTAAAATGGATACTGCAGAGCCAGAGAAGTTGATGTGTTCCAGAAGGTGTCTGCTAGCTATTTGGATATAATTTATTAAACTTAGAGTATCAACTGTAATGTCTTTTGTTTCATATTTAATTTTTTTCCTTTATTGGAGGAACATCTTTATTGGAGTATAATTGCTTTACAATGGTGTGTTAGTGTCTGCTTTATAACAAAGTGAATCAGCTATACATATACATATATACCCATATCTGCTCCCTCTTGCATCTCCCTCCCACCCTCCCTATCCCACCCCTCTAGGTGGTCACAAAGCACCAAGTTGATCTCCCTGTGCTATGCAGCTGCTTCCCACTAGCTCTCTGTTTTACATTTGTTAGTGTATATATGTCCATGCCACTGTCTCACTTCGTCCCATCTTACCCTTCCTCCTCCCCAAGTCTTCAAGTCCAGCCTCTATGTTTGTGTCTTTATTCCTGTCCTGCCCCTACGTTCATCAGAACCAGTTTTTGTTTTTGTTTTTTTAGATTCCATATATATGTGTTAGCATACAGTATTTGTTATTCTCCTTCAGACTTACTTCACTCTGTATGACAGATTCTAGGTCCATCCACCTCACTACAAATAACTCCATTTCGTTCTGTTTTATGGCTGAGTAATATTCCATTGTATATATGTGCCACATCTTCTTTATCCATTCACCTGTGGATGGACACTTAGGTTGCTTCCATGTCCTGGCTATTGTAAATAAAGCTGCAATGAACATTGTGGTACATGTATCTTTTGGAATTATGGTTTTCTCAGGGAATATGCCCAGTACTGGGATTGCTGGGTCATATGGAAATTCTATTTTTAGTTTATTAAGGAACCTCCATACTGTTCTCCATAGTGGTTGTATCAATTTACATTCCCACCAACAGTGCAAGAGGGTTCCCTTTTCTCCATACCCTCTCCAGCATTTACTGTTTATAGATATTTTGATGATGGCCATTCTAACTGGTGGGAGGTGATACCTCATCGTAGTTTTGATTTGCATTTCTCTAATAATTAGTGATGTTGAGCATCCTTTCATGTGTTTGTTGGCAATCTGTACATCTTCTTTGGAGAAATGTCTACTTAGCTTTTCCGCCCATTTTTGGATTGGGTTGTATGTTTTTTTTTGATACTGAGCTTCATGAGCTGCTGGTGAATTTTGGAGATTAAGCCTTTGTCAGTTGTTTCATCAGCAAATATTTTCTCCCATTCTGAGGGTTGTCTTTTGGTTTTGTTTATGGTTTCCTTTGCTGTTCAGAAGCTTTTAATTTTCATTAGGCCCTATTTGTTTAGTTTTATTTTTATTTCCATTTCTCTAGGAGGTGGATCAAAAAGGATCTTGCTGTGATTTATGTCATAGAGGGTTCTGCCTACGTTTTCCTCTAAGAGTTTCACAGTGTCTGGCCTTACATTTAGGTCTTTGATCCATTTTGAGTTTATTTTTGTGTATGGTGTTAGGGAGTGTTCTAAGTTCATTCTTTTACATGTAGCTGTCCAGTTTTCCCAGCCCCACTTATTGAAGAGGCTGTCTTCTCTCCATTGTATATCCTTGCCTTCTTTATCAGAAGTAAGGTGACCATATGTGTGTGGGTTTCTCTCTGGGCTTTCTATCCTGTTCCATTGATCTATATTTCTGTTTTCATGCCAGTACCATACTGTCTTGATTACTGTAGCTTTGTAGTATAGTATGAAATCCGGGAGCCTGATTCCTCCAGCTCCGTTTTTCTTTCTCAAAATTGCTTTGGATATTTGGGGTCTTTTGTGTTTCCACACAAATTGTGAAATTTTTTGTTCTAGTTCTGTGAAAAATGCCATTGTAAGTTTGCTAGGGCTTGCACTGAATCTGTAGATTGCATTAAGTAGTATAGTCATTTTCACAGTGTTGATTCTTTCAATCCAAGAACTTGGTATATCTCTCCATATGTTTGTATCATTTTAATTTCTTTCATCAGTGTCTTATAGTTCTCTGCATACAGGTCTTTTGTCTCCTTAGGTGGGTTTATTCCTAGGTATTTTATTCTTCTGTTGCAATGGTAAATGGGAGTGTTTCCTTAATTTCTCTTTCAGATTTTTCATCATTAGTGTATAGGAATGCAAGAGATTTCTGTGGGTTAATGTTGTATCCTGCTACTTTACCATATTCATTGATGAACTCTAGTAGTTTTCGGGTAGCATTTTTAGGATTCTCTATGTATAGTATCATGTCATCTGCAAACAGTGACAGCTTTACTTCTTCTTTTCTGATTGGGATTCCTTTTCTTTCTTTTTCTCCTCTGACTGCTGTGGTAAAACTTCCAAAACTATGCTGAGTAACAGTGGTTAGAATGTACCACCTTGTCTTGTTCCTGATCTTAAGGGAAATGGTTTCATTTTTTCACTTTTGAGACCTATGTTGGTTTGGGGTTTGTCATTATGTTGGGGTAAGTTCCCTCTATGCCTACTTTCTGGAAGGTTTTTATCATAAATGGGGGTTGAATTTTGTGGAAATCTTGTTCTGCATCTACTGAGATGATCTTATGGATTTCTCCTTCAATTAGTTAATATGGTTTATCACATTGATTGATTTTTGTATATGGAAGATTCCTTGCATTCCTTGGATAAACCACACGTGATCATGGTGTATGATTCTTTTAATGTGCTGCTGAATTCTGTTTGCTAGTATTTTGTTGAGGATTTTTGCATCTATGTTCATCAGTGATATTGGCCTTTAGTTTTCTTTCTTTGTGACATCTTTGTCTCGTTTTTGTATCAGGGTGATAGTGGCCTCATAGAATGAGTTTGGGAGTGTTCCTCCCTCTGCTCTATTTTGGAAGTGTCTGAGAAGGACAGGTGTTAGCTCTTCTCTAAATGTTTGATAGAATTCACCTGTGAATCCATTTGGTCCTGGGCTTTTGTTTGTTGGAAGATTTTTAATCACAGTCTCAATTTCAGTGCTTGTGATTGGCTGTTCATATTTTCGATTTCTTCCTGGCTCAGTATTGGAAGGTTGTGCTTTTCTAAGAATTTGTCCATTTCTTCCAGGTTGTCCATTTTATTGGCATAGAGTTGCTTGTAGTAATCTCTCCTGATCCTTTGTGTTTCTGCAGTGTCAGTTGTTACTTCTCTGTTTTCATTGCTAATTCTATGGATTTGAGTCTTCTCCCTTTTTTCTCGGTGAGTCTGGCTAATGGTTTATCAATTTTGTTTATCTTCTCAAAGAACAAACTTGTAGTTTTATTGATCTTTGCTACTGTTTCCTTCATTTCTTTTTCATTTATTTCTGATCTGAACTTTATGACTTCTGTCCTTCTGCTAACATTGGGGATTTTTTGTTCTTCTTTCTCTAATTGCTTTAGGTGTAAGGTTAGGTTGTTTATATGAGATGTTTCTTGTTTCTTGAGGTAGGACTGTATTGCTATAAACATTCCTCTCAGAACTGCTTTTGCTGCATCATATAGGTTTTGGATCATCTTGTTTTCATTGTCATTTGTTTCTAAGTAGTTTTTGGTTTCCTCTTTGATTTCTTCAGTGATCTCTTGGATATTTAGTAGTGTATTGTTTAGCCTCCATGTGTTTCTATTTTTTTTACAGATATTTTCCTATAATTGATACCTGGTCTCATAGTGTTGTGTTTCGAAAAGATACTTGATACGATTTCAATTTTCTTAAATTTACCACGGCTTGCTTTGTGACTCAAGATATGATCTATTCTGGAGAAAGTTCGATGAGCACTTGAGAAGAAAGTGTATTGTGTTGTTTTTGGGTGGAATGTCCTACAAATATCATTTAAGTCCATCTTGTTTAGTGTGTCATTTAAAGCTTGTGTTTCCTTATTTATATTCATTTTGGATGATCTGTCCATTGGTGAAAGTGGGATGTTAAAGTCCCCTACTATGTTCGTGTTACTGTCGATTTCCTCTTTTATTGCTGTTAGCATTTGCCTTATGTATTGAGGTGCTCCTGTGTTGGGTGAATCAATATTTGCAATTGTTATATCTTCCTCTTGGATTGATCCCTTCATTATTATGTAGTGTCCTTCTTTGTCTCTTCTAATAGTCTATTTTAAACTCTATTTTGTCTGATATGAGAATTGCTCCTCCAGCTTTCTTTTGATTTCCATTTGCATGGAATATCTTTTCCCATCCCCTCACTTCAGTCTGTATGTGTCACTAGGTCTGAAGTGGGTCTCCTGTAGATAACATATATATAGGTCTTGTTTTTGTATACATTCAACCAGCCTATGTCTTTTGGTTGGAGCATTTAATCCATTTACATTTAAGGTAGTTATCGATATGTATGTTCCTATTACCGTTTTCTTAATTGTTTTGGGTTTGTTATTGTAGGTTTTTTCCTTCTCTTGTGTTTCCTGCCTAGAGAAGTTCCTTTAGCATTTGTTGTAAAGCTGGTTTGGTGGTGCTGAATTCTCTTAGCTTTTGCCTTTCTGTAAAGTTTTTAATTTCTCTGTTGAATCTGAATGAGATCCATGCTGGGTAGAGTAATCTTGGTTTAGGTTTTTCCCTTTCATCACTTTAAATATGTCCTGCCACTCCCTTTTGGCTTGCAGAGTTTCTTCTGAAAGATCAGCTGTTAACTTTATGGGGATTCCCTTGTATGTTATTTTGTTGCTTTTCCCTTGCTGCTTTTAATATTTTTTCTTTGTATTTAGTTTTTGATAGTTTGATTAATATGTGTTTGGCGTGTTTCTCCTTGGATTTATCCTGTATATGACTCTCTGAGCTTCCTGGACTTGACTGACTCTTTCCTTTCCCATATTAGGGAAGTTTTCAACTGTAACCTCTTCGAATATTTTCTCAGTCCCTTTCTTTTTCCCTTCGTCTTCTAGGACCAATATAATTTGAATGTTGGTGAGTTTAATGTTGTCCCAGAGGTCTCTGAGATTGTCCTCAATTTTTTTCATTCTTTTTTCTTTATTCTGCTCTGTGGTAGTTATTTCCACTATTTTATCTTCCAGGTCACTTATCCATTTTTCTGCCTTAGTTATTCTGCTATGGATCCCTTGTAGAGAATTTTCAATTTCATTTATTGTGCTGTTCATCACTGTTTGTTTGCTCTTTAGTTCTTCTAGGCCCTTGTTAAACATTTCTTGTATTGTCTCCATTCTATTTGCAAGATTTTGGATCATCTTTACTATCATTACTCAGAATTCTTTTTCAGGTAGACTGCCTATTTCCTCTTCATTTCTTTCATCTGATGGCTTTTTACCTTGCTCCTTCATCTGCTGCATGTTTCTCTGTCTTCTCATTTTGCTTAACTTACTGCGTTTGGGGTCTCTTTTCTGCAGGCTACAGGTCCATAGTTCCCTTTGCTTTTGGTGTCTGCCTCCAGTGGCTAAGGTTGGTTAAGTGGGTTGTGTTTGCTTCCTGGTGGAGGAGACTGGTGCCTGTGTTCTGGTGGATGAGGCTGGATCTTGTACTTCCGGTGAGCAGGACTGAGTCTGGTGGTGTGTTCTGGGGTGCCTGTGAACTTATTATGATTTTAGGCAGCCTCTCTGCTAATGGATGGGCCTGTGTTCCTTTCTTGCTAGTTGTTTGTCATAGGGTGTCCAGCACTGTAGCTTGCTGTTTTTTGAGTGGAGCTCTGTCTTAGCTTTGAGATGGAGATCTCTGGGAGAGCTTTCGCAGTTTGATATTACGTGGAGCTGGGTGGTCTCTGGTGGACCAATGTCCTGAACTCAGCTCTCCCACCTCAGGGGCAGAGGCCTGACACCTGGGCAGAGCACCAAGACCCTGTCATTCACATGGCTCAGAAGAAAATAGAGAAAGAAAGAAAGAAAGGAAGGAAGGAAGGAATAAAAGAAAATAATTAAAAGTTGAAAAATATTATTAAAAATTAAAATGTAATAAAAAAAGAGAAAGAGCAGCCAAACCAAAAAACAAATCCACCAATGATAACAAGTGCTAAAAACTATACTTATAAAAAAAAAAAATGGACAGACAGACAGAATGCTAGGACAAACGGTAAAAGCAAGGCTACACAGACAAAATCCCACTAAGAATCATATACATACACACTCACAAAAAGAGAAATAGGAAAAAATATATACATCTATAAAAAAAAAAAGAAGAGAGCAACCAAATCAATAAATAAATCTACCAATGATAATAAACTCTAAATACTAAACTAAGATAGACACAAAACCAGAAACAAATTAGATGCAGAAAGCAAACCCCATGTCTACAGTTGCTCCCAAAGTCCACCACCTCACTTTTGGGATGATTCATTGTCTGTTCAGGTATTCCAGTGATGCAGGGTCCATCAAGTTGATTGTGGAGATTTAATCCACTGCTCCTGAGGAGGCTGGGAGAAATTTCCCTTTCTCTTCATTGTTCACAGAGCTTCTAGAGTTCAGCTTTGGATTTGGCCCACCTCTGTGTGTAGGTCACCTGAGGCCATCTTTTCTTGGCTCAGACAGGACGGGGTTAAAGTAGCAGCTGATTAGGCGGCCCTGGCTCCCTCAATCTGGGGGCAGGGAGGGGTACGGAATGAGGGGCGAGCGTGCAGCGGCAGAGGCTGGCCTGACATTGGAACAGCCTGAGGCACGCCCTGTGTTCTCCTGGGCAAGTTGTCCCTGGATCACGGGACCCTGGAAGTGGCGGGCTGCACAGCCTCCCAGGAGGGTGTGTGTGGATAGTGACCTGTGCTTGCACACAGGTTTCTTGGTGGCTGTGGCAGCATCCTTAGCGTCTCATGCCTGTCTCTGGGGTCCGCGCTGATAGCCATGGCTCACGCCCATCTCTGGAGCTCATTTAGGCGGTGCTCTGAATCCCCTCTCCTCACACACCCCAAAACAGTGGTCTCTTGCTTCTTAGGCAGGTCCGGACTTTTTCCTGGACTCCTTCCTAGTTAGCTGTGGCCCACTAGCCCCGTTCAGGCTGTGTTCACACATCCAACCCCAGTCCTCTCCCTGGGATCTGATCTCTGACGCCTGAGCCTCAGCCCCCAGCCCCCGGCCGCCCCAGTGGGTGAGCAGACAAGCCTCTCAGGCTGGTGAGTGCTGGTCAGCACCTATCCTCTGTGCGGGAATCTCTCCGCTTTGCCCTCTGCACCCCTGTTGCTGCGCTCTCCTCCGTGGCTCTGAGGCTTCCCCCCTGCCACTCCCCGTCTCCGCCAGTGAAGGGGCTTCCTAGTGTGTGGAAAGTTTTCCTCCTTCACAGCTCCCTCCCCGAGGTGCAGGTCCTGTCCCTATTCTTTTGTCTCTGTTTTTTCCTTTTTCTTTCGCTCTATCCAGGTACGTGGGGAGTTTCTTGCCTTTTGGGAAGTCTGAGGTCTTCTGCCAGCGTTCAGTAGGTGTTCCATAGGAGTTGTTCCACATGTAGATGTATTTCTGATATATTTGTGGGGAGGAAGGTGATCTCCACGTCTTACTCCTCTGCCATCTTGAGGGTCTCCCCCCAGATTTAATTTTCAATGAGACCTGAATATGAACATGTGGCTTTGTCTTCTGCATTCCTTTTATATACATATATTTTCTTTTTTTGCCTCAGCTGAAGGTACTGATAAAGCACCCACAGATGCAGAGGCACATGCCATGTACACATTGTGTTTTACTTCTCTTAGTGGGAAAACATGTGAAGCTGTATTAGTTACCTATTGTCATGGTAATAAATTACCACAAACTGAGTGACTTAAAACAATACAAATTTATTCTTTATAATTCTGCACATCAGAAGTTCAAATTTGTTTCACTGGTTTAAAATTAAATTGTCAGCAGGACTAGGCTCCTTCTGGAATCTCCAGGGGAGAATCTGTTATTGCCTTTTTTCAGCTTCTAACGACCTCCCATATCACTTAGCTTAAGCCCCTCATTACTCCAAACCCTTCTTCCAACATTCCAGTTCTTCCTTGACCCTAACCTGCCTCCTTTCCTCCTGTAAGAACCACTGTGATTACCTTGGGCCCACTCAGATAATCCGTACATGGTCACTGGTGAATTTGACAAGACCTGGCTCTACCCTTTACTATCGATACAACTTTTGATCATTTGCCAAATCTACTGTGTGTCAGAATCCTCACTTTTGAGATGAGGATAATAACAATGTCTATCTTATATGGTTTGGGAAAGAATTAAATGCAATTGTCTGTGCATGGTCTTTAGCACCAGTCCT
>RJWK010028410.1:0-25838 GCA_004363435.1 Platanista minor | reverse complement strand
GGTCATGGAAGCAACCTAAATGCCCATCAACAGAGGAATGGATAAAGAAGATGTGGTACCTATATACAATGGAATATTACTCAGCCATAAAAAGGAACGAAATTGGGTCATTTGTAGAGACGTGGATGGACCTAGAGACTGTCACACAGAGTGAAGTAAGTCAGAAGGAGAAAAACAAATATTGTATATTAATGCATATATGTGGAATCTAGAAAAATGGTACTGGTGAACCGGTTTGCAGGGCAGAAATAGAGACACAAATGTAGAGAACAAAGGTATGGATACCAAGGGGGGAAACTGGGGGCAGGGTGGTGGTGGGTTTGGTGTTATATACACAAAATGCCTCCATGCCACTGGTAAATAAATTATCTCAAAAATGTTTTAGCATTTCCTGGAAAATCACAAGAAGAGGGTAAGCAAGGGGTACTGACCTCTGAGGCAGAGAGCTGGAACTTGAGATAAAGTCCTGACACTGCCTCTTAGCATTTCTCTCAACTTGAACACATCAAAACTGTAGGCAGCTTGGCCGTCTCTTCTGGAAAACCAGGATGACAGAAAGCCAACTGCAAAACCTACAGGCGGGACTCCCCTGGTGGCGCAGTGGTTAAGAATCCACCTGCCCATGCAGGGGACACAGGTTTGAGCCCTGGTCCGGGAAGATCCCACATGCTGCGGAGCAACTAAGCCCGTGCACCACAACTACTGAGCCTGTGCTCTAGAGCCCGCGAGACACAACTACTGAGCCCGTGAGCCACAACTATTGAAGCCTGAGGGCCTAGAGCCCATGCTCCACAACAAGAGAAGCCACTGCTGTGAGAAGCCCGCGTACCGCAACAAAGAGTAGCCGCCCCCCGCGCCGCAAATAGAGAAAACCCGTGCACAGCAACAAAGACCCAATGCAGCAAAAATAGATAAATAAATAAATTAAATTAAATACATTTATTTAAAAAAAAACCCTACAGGCTTAGCAGAGCACCCCTCCTCTCTGCTACCCTCTTCCTGCGACTCTTCCCCCAAC
Organism: Platanista minor; assembly: GCA_004363435.1. Classification (NCBI taxonomy): domain Eukaryota; kingdom Metazoa; phylum Chordata; class Mammalia; order Artiodactyla; family Platanistidae; genus Platanista; species Platanista minor. Next base: position 24,820 of record RJWK010028410.1, on the reverse strand, counting down.
AGTGCGTTGGACTGAAACGTGCTGCTTCCAGGCAGTGAGCTCCCTGAGGCCAATGACACCATTTAATATATGCTGGCTCCCAAGCGAGGCCTGGTGCATGGAATAGAGGAGGATCTGGCTCTTTGGATGAAATTTCTACCATCTTTACTAGTAGTGTAACACTGGACGCTTTACTTACCCTCTCTGCTCCTCAACTTCCTGATGGTAAAATGGGAATTGACACCTACGTCAGAAGGAGTTAATGTATGTAAAGTGCTTAGCATAGCGCTTGGCGTTGGCTAGGAGGGAATACATTATTAGCACAGTACATCTCGTTTTATTGCACTTTGCTTTGTTGCACTTCACAGATATTGCATTTTTTTTTTTTTTTTTTTTTTACAAATTGAAGGTTTGTGGCCACCCTGCATCAAGCAAGTCTATCAGCACCATTTTTCCAAGAGCATTTGTTCACTTTGTGTCTGTGTCACATTTTGCTAATTCTTACAATATTTCAAGCTTTTTCATTATTATTATACTTGTATGGTGAGCTGTGGTCAGTGATCTTTGATGTTATTATTGTAATTGATTTGGGGCATCACAAACTGCGACCATATAAGACAGCAAACTTAACTGATAAATGTTGTGTGCATTCTGACTGCTCCACCAACTGGCCATCTCCCCATCTTTCTCCCTCTCTTTAGCCCTCTCTATTTCTGGAAACACAACAGTATTGAAATCAGGCCAGTTAATTATCCTAAAAGTGGTTTCTTGAGATGAAATCTACTCCTGGTGAAGATGCTATGAAGATTGCTGAAATGACAACATAGGATTTAAAATATTACATAAACTTAGTAGATGAAGCAGTGGCAGGGTTTGAGAGGACTGACTCCAATTTTGAAAGAATTTCTACTGTGGGTAAAATGCTATCAAACAGCATTGCCTGCTACAGAGACATTGTTCATGAAAGGAAGGGTCAACTGACGTGACAAACTTCATTGTTGTCTCATTTTAAGAAATTGCCACAACTATCCCAACTTTCAGCAACCACCACTCTGACCAGTCAGCTACTATAGACATCAAGGCAAGATCCTCTCCCAGCAAAAAGGTTACGACTCATTGAAGACGCAGATAATGGTTAACATTATGGTTAAATGGTTAAAATTAAGGTATGTACTTTTGCTTTTCTAGACATAATCCTATCACATACTTAATAGACTATGGTATAGCATAAACATAATTTTTATATGCACTGGGAAACAAAAATATTTGTGCAACTCATTTTACTGTAATATTCACTTTATCACGGTGGTTTGGAACTGAACCTGCAATGTCTCTAAGGTCTGGCTGTATTTGTGTTGCCACACCTTTGTGATCCACTATCTGCCCTTCTCCATCCTGCTGTGAGCCCCAGAGAATAATATAATTAAAACCACAGGGTCGGGCTTCCCTGGTGGCGCAGTGGTTGAGAGTCCACCTGACGATGCAGGGGACGCGGGTTTGTGCCCCGGTTCCGGGAAGATCCCACATGCCGCCTAGCGGCTGGGCCCGTGAGCCATGGCCGCTGAGCCTGCGCGTCCGGAGCCTGTGCTCCGCAACGGGAGAAGCCACGACAGCGAGAGGCCCGCGTACCGCAAAAGAAAAAACCACAGGGGCAGGTAGATCTGAATTTAGATCTATACTCTTCTGTTTACCAGCTGACTTCGACACCACACGTGTGACTTTTAGCACCCTGAGCCTTAGTTTACTCTTCTGGAAAGAGGGGAGAGTAACACCAAGCCTAATGGGCTGTTGGTAGGATAACTGTGAAAATGTGATTAAGTCCTTAGCACTGGTATCCTCATTGTTGTCATTATCTCTGTGATGTGTAAGAAAGCCCTTGTAAACTGTAAATGATCATACAAGTGCAAGAGATGTTTTAATTGTTATTCACAGGAAGGTCCATTGCTGCCAGGTATAAGGCTGCCCTTTACTGAAAGGCTGCATTTCTCCTTTCTGTCTTTTACAGGGATCTGTGATCACTGACTCCTCTAAGATTTGGCCCTGGCTCACCCCCTCCAGGAAGCTTTCCCTAATTAATTGTACTTTTGTCTAGTCTTTTATTCTCCAAACACTCTATCCTTGGAAGTAATTCAGATTTACAAAACAGATGAATTAGGGTTAATTAGTTATAGCACTAGAGGATTCCTCAGGACTGTTTTAAATCATGCACTCCCAAAGCACAGTTCAACCACATGCAATTTACAAACATTTGATTAACACCCAGGGGCTCTGGGACGTCAGTATTGCCCAAACTGAGGTCCAGATTTAGTTTGGGCTACTTAGTGCACGTATGTTCAATGTTGCTTTGCTAGTCTTCAGAGTTGGCTTTGCCTCTTCCAACATTTAATATTAAATTCCCAAATGAAGGGGACGCTGACTTTAATTTTTATTACTTTCAGGAAGGAAATACCCCAAAGGGGTGTCATAGGTGGGACTCAGAGGCAGGTAGAGTGCCAAGCTGATTTTTGACAAGCAAAGTAGTTCATACCTATTGTACTGTCTTAATTGCCTCTCTGTAATGGAAAGTGTGGACTTCCTGGACCGGCAGCAAATTGCAGACCAAAAGAGGGGGCCTGAGGGTAATATCACTCATAGAAGCAAGGGATTGTGAAACTAAAGACGAAGACAATAGTTTCAGAATTGTTTTTTCTTAATTTGTTCCTTTGTTACTCTCCTGATCAATTATGGTAAAATCTTTCAAAGGCATGAGCCAGCGGGCTTGCTTCAGTTGCGCCAATGAAGGGGAAGCAGAGGGAATGGGCTGCTCCTCAGCAGGGTTGGGAGAGGAAGAGCCTGGGGACAGGGATGATACTTCTTCTTGTGATAGGATTGAAGACAAATATAAAACAGGCTGTGTCCCAGCCACCTACGGGAAGGAAAAAGGAGAAGACAGGGTGCTCTGTACTCTGGGGCTCCATAACTGACATGGACAGGGCCCCGAGGAAGGGTGCAAAGGCCTGAACAGCCAGAAGCCTCCAAGAAATCACAGATTTCCTCAGAAGGGGCACAGAAGTGCAAGGTGGATGACAGCCCAGCATCCCAATGCGCTCAAGCCTGGACACTCAGCTTTTAGGGATGATGGGAGGGACCCAGACAGAAAGACACGGGGTAGAGTACAGATGCTGGTTCCTCTCACTCCTCTCTGGCCTGGGCGGGTACCCACTGGAGGCTCAAGGTGAATGCTCATTAACAGTCTCCAGCTTCATCTGTGGACTGCCAGCAGGGCCATGGCAACCGTTCCAGAACTTCCTGCTGCTTCCTGTCCTGCCCTTGCTCTGCACAGATCCCCACCTCGCTCCAGACTGTGCTTCTGTCTCAGGATAAAGATCTGCTGTAGTTCTGGTACCTGGCTTTTGTATTTGGTGTCTCTGGCTCTTAACCCCTGGTAATCCAGTCAAGGACTCAGCCTTGGTCACATTCTCTCCCATCCATCCAGTGTAAGCAATGGTAACAGTCTGCTATTAACAGTCTCCTTCTGAGACAGGAGGGAAAGGGGCAGGGCACAACTGCTAGAAACGTGAAGAAGGGGTGCAGCTGTTAGGATGAGATAAAAATAGGCTGGAACTGGCTGAAACCAAGGTGGCATCACGAATAGTCTGGTCATTGACCTTTAGCTCCTTATACCTTTATTATAATACTAAAAATCACTCCCCCTTACGCCCTCCATCTGAACATTTCTTTAGATCAATATATATATATATAGAATCGACACATCCTTTTAACAGCTGAATAATATTCCATAATATAAATTGTCACAATGTATTTAACCGTTACTATACTGAAGAACATTGAGGTTATGTCCTTTCTTTTACCGTTATAAATAATACTGTAAGAAGCATCCTTATACAGTTGCACTCACAAGCTACAACTTTTATTTCTGTTGAAGATATCTAATTATTCCAATGGGTCCATAGGTGCATGGGTATAATTAGGCTGACTTAGAATGAATCGTGGCTCAGCTGGTATGCACATTTAAAATTTTATAGGTGTCATACAGAGTGAAGTAAGTCAGAAAGAGAAAAACAAATATCGTATATTAACGCATGTATATGGAATCTGAAAAAATTGGTACAGACGATCTTATTTACAAAGCAGAAATAGACGCACAGACGTAGAGAACAAACATATGGATACCAAGGGGGAAAAGGGGGATGGGATGAATTGGGAGATTGGGATTGACATATATACACTATTGATACTGTGTATAAAATAGATAATTAATGAGGACCTACTGTATAGCACAGGGAACTCTACTCAGTGCTCTGTGGTGACCTAAATGGGAAGGAAATCCAGAAAAGAGGGGATATATGTATATGTATTGCTGATTCACTTTGCTGTACAGTAGAAACTAACACAATATTGTAAAGCAACTATACTCCAATAAAAATTTAAATAAATAAGTAAATAAAATTTTATAGGTGCTGCACTGCCAGATATTTTAAGAGAGTATAATTTATAGCTAGATTCCCTTTCCACTTACTAGTTGTTGATGTGGGACAAATTATTCAGATTTCTGAACTTCAATTTCCTCATCTACAAAATGGAAATAATACATTTTTTGAAGCATAAAGGTAATAAATACATGCCACCTGGGACAATCTAGACACTTAATAAATTCAACTCTTATTATTTTGCTTGCTACTAAAAGGCAAATCCTAAATTTACAATTGGCAGAAAAACAAAACCAAAGGCCTATGGCTGGAAGACTCATGCTAATCCTAGCTCTCCCATTACTTGGTGTCAGCCTGGGCAAATCGTTTGAATCTTCAGGGCCTTCAAATCCACAATTATTGAAAGTGGGGGTCAGAATAAGCTGCCTCTAGGTTCTTCTGTAGTTCCATGACTTCTGTAATTGGTGATTTTATTTCCAGGGATTACTAGGAAGAAACTATCAGTCTTTTAGATCTACACAGATTATTTGCACTGAGACAGAGGCGAGATTATAAAATAAAACAAACAAATATCCCAGGCCGGTGCCTTAAATACATGGTGGGGAAACGCAATCGGCCCCTAAAGAAAGCATATTCTTCTCTCTGATCTGAGCTGTTGGCAGATCAAAGCTGTGGTACCCATATCTACTAGGTTATCAAACTTTCTTTACAAAGAGGGGCATTAAAACATCTCTGGGGAGACTTGGAATCAGAAAATAGGCTGGTCTCTAAGGTACTTTTTAAAAAAGCCAGTCACAATTCCTCAGTCCTCCAGGCAGGCTCCATCTGTCCCCGCCAAGCTCCCAAAGCCTCCATTGACCATGACCCCTCAGTCTGTTCTGTAGTCTAATTACATGTGTGTCTAAACTCAACAATCAGTCCTTACATTTAACTGACTGTTGTTGTCCCGAAATGTCTGGCCCAGGGCCTTTCTTTGGCCTGAAAGAGGACCAAGAAACTATCGCTGAGTGGAATGAAACTGTGCAATTATTTTCCTTATATAGTTACACTGATTAAATACTATAATTGAAGATACTCAGAATACATCTTTTGGAAATGTAGCTAAATTGAAAGTATGACTCATAAGCCATTAATGTGGGAGAAATTTTAGAGAGTCTCTTTCCCAATATCTTCATTTATTAATTTACCCATTCACTCAACTAAGGTTACTGTGTTCTGGAAGAGGAAACTTCTAGAAAAGGGCCAAGCTAAGCGACAATTTCAAGGGTGCACAGTTAGCTGGTAGAAGAGCTGAGACCAAGACTTGGGCTTTCTGATTCCTGATTTAGTGCTCACTTTGTTTGCCACATTGAGGCAATAATCAGCAATTTAGTGACTATAATTCCATGCACCATAGCTTTCCACGATATTTTCAATATATGCACATCATTGAGTTTCTTGAAATTTTAGTTCTCTCGGATTTTTATGAAAAAATATCATAACCCATAAATTTCCCTTGTGATTGTTTTCTCTTAAATCATCATGTTATACAGCAGAACATTTGTTTTGGTTTAGGCCTACAAATTAGAGAATCCATTAATAATGTCTGGAGGAGCTACCATGTTTCTGATAGAAAATGTAATTTGTTTAACAAAAAGTCAAAATCCATAGCCACTGCTATTTGGATGGTGTCTAAACAATGAGTTATGGAGTTTCTTCAAACCAAAGCAAGGGTTGTGAATTGTATGTTCCTCCTGCCCCCCCATAATGTCTGAAATCTGATGCCATGTCCAAGGTGGAAAGTTGATATAATAGGAACTTGCAGAGTTTTGGAGTAACAACTGTAACAGATTCTTTTTTGGTGTGTGCTGAATATAATTTACAGGTAGGAGTTTTTCAAAGCTGAGAAGGACACAACTTCTACATACTCACTGTAATAACTGGAAGTGTCCAAACAAATGCAGGGAAGGCTTGTCCTACAACAAAGAAGGAAGGCTAGGCTTTGGAGTCAGGTTCAAATTCTGACCCTGTCACTTCACATCTTTGTGAATTAGAAACTCATCTGTCCTCACTGAGTCTCAATTACCTCTTGGGTAAAATAGGGATAATGATATATTCCTCATAGGGTTGTTGGAAGAACAACACAGAAAAAAATGTGACTGTCCTCAGTACAATGGCTGGCACATAGCAGGTGGAGCCAGAGTCACAACAATCATGGATAAAATGAATCCAGTAAGTAATGACAGCAGAGTTGAGGACAACTACCAAGAAGGGTCCATACTTGCACCGACGGTTCATCAAGATGAGGAATGCGGTCTACGTGAGGTCCTACACGGGCAATGCCACATCGAAGGGGAAGAAAGAATGGCTTCTCGTTAAAGCAGAGAAATAGTTTCCCACGAAGTAACACATGAGATGCTTCCTGTTAAGAGAGGAACAGGAGCTCTTTGCAGCCCAGATTGAGATTGGTCAAGTAAGATTTTCTAGAATAGGTGAGTCATGAACTAGAGCTTGAAAGTTAAGTGAGATTCCAATAGACAGAAAGGAAGAGGGTAGTAGTCCAGGAGGACTACCTGCACAGCAAAGCCTCAAAGGCTGGAATGTGACAGATACATTCTGTACCTGGAGCAGAGATAAGTATCGAAAAAGAGGAAAGGATAGAAGAAGAAACTGCAAAGTGTATTTATTCTAATTTGTGGAAGGCCTTGGCTGTCAAACTAAGGGATTTTTGTTTTCTCCAGTTGATAAAGAAAAGTCACATGCATGATCTCATGAAAAGTGGTCTTTTAGGAAGAATAATCTGAAGTTGGAGCAGGAGCAATGAAGAGGCTGAAGGTAGTAGGAGGTTATGGATTAATGCAGGGTGCTCTGGGGCTGGGCTCAGAGGGCTGGTTATTTTATGTTCCAGCATCACTACTTGATAGCTGTGAAACCATCGGTAATGTATTCAGCATCCCTAAGCTGCAGTTTCCTTTTCTACAAAATGGGAATAAGAAAACCAGGATTTTGTGTGATGTTCACACCCACAAATAAATTAATAGGTACAGAATTACTTTGTAAACTCTGCAGCAGGGCTGGTTGTTAGAAATGTCTGTGATGATGGAAATTCTTTATGTTGATGCTGGCCATATTGGTTGTCACTAGCCACACTTGAAATGTCACAGCCACACTTGAAATGTCACTAGCCATCCTTGAAATGTGGCTAGTGTGGCTCAGTAATTGAATCACTAATTTCAATGAATTAGATTTAAATTAAGTAGCCACCATGTTGGACAGCACAACTCTATAGAGTCTAGGAAAGTGGTAACAGAAACAACTTTTAAAAGAGAAAGACCCAAGTTTCAAATACGTTTTGACCCAATAGGGCAGTCACTTTAACTCTCCAGGAGGAAGAGGAACAGATATATTGCCAAAGTAGCTAGATGTCATTGAACTCTGGGCTCTAGCCACCAAGGACTTCTTGCACCTTCTACACCACACCAGGCTCTTGTGAGCCTCTGTGTAGCTCTGTCTGCATGGAATGACCATCCACCTTGGTCCCTTGACTTTGCTTGGGGAAATTAGAGTTTCTTTCAGACTTAATTCAGGCATCTGCCACACATCATTCACAGAGTGGTTCCCAGCCTCTGTGTAGATTCTTAGGCTGGGTTATGTCCTCAGGCTGCCCTGTGATTCACACTACCACAGCACATGTCACATGTCACACTGCAGCCTGTCTCCCCCCAGAGGCTGTTAGTACAGAGTGGGCCCCACTGAATGTTAGGGATCAAATATTTTTTATGGCAAACTATACAAAGCATAAAATTTGCTTTTTTAACTGTTTTTAAGTATCCAGTTCAGTGGCATTAAGTACATTCACATTATCTACAACTATCACCACCATCCATCTCCACAACTTTTTCATCTTCCCCAAACTCAACCTCTGTACCCATTAAACAATGACTCCCTATTCCCTACTCCCCCCAGCCCCTGACAACCACCATTTTACTTTCTGTCTCTATGGATTTGACTATTCTAGGTACTTCATATATGCAGAAACATATAGTATTTGTCCCTTTGGGACTACCCCACCTCACCTAGCATAATGTCCTAAAGGTTCATCCATGTTGTAGCACACGTCAGAATTTCCTTCCTTTTTAAGGCTGGATGATAGTCCATTGTATGTATCTACCACATCTTGTTTCTACATTCATCCGTTAATGGATACTTGGGTTGCTTCCACCTTTTGGTGCAATTATGATTGTGAATAATGAAGCTGTGAACATAGGTGTATGGGATCAAATTTTGTATCATATTTTTCTGTGCCTCCAACTCAAACTGGCTGACCTACAAAGGGTATAAAATGATAAAAGATGTTTTGTTCATCACAGGATGCAAAGAGCATTTCTGTGCCAAGTACTATTCCTGGAAGTACAGGAGATATCCAGTAAAAAGTACTGAGTACAAGGAAGTAAGAAAGGGAAAGATGAAAGAAAGGAAAAAGAGAAGGAGGGAAGGATGAAAGAAAGAAAAATAGAAGGAGGAAAAGAGGCAGGCTGATTTAGTCACAGCTCAGACCTACACATGGATTGACTTGGCTTTCCCACTGAGAATGTCCATCACACTGGAAAAGCCCATCTCAAACTTCGCCTGAAAGGTGTTCCTTCCCTTTCTTTTTCTTTCCTTTTCTTCCTTTCTTTTCCTTCTTTATTATTTTTTAAAACTTGGTCTCAGAATCAGAAGGCCTGTGTATATTGCTGCCATTTGACTGAGATAAGTCCCAACCCCTGAAGCTCAGCTTCTTCATCTTTGCAATGGGACAAGCTCATCTTCCCAGGTCTGTGCATGAGTGTGTGTTTGGTGCGAGGATGAAATATCAGTATACACTGTGAACTCTAAAGAACTATATGAACTATAGAGATTTCAATTCTTCTCCACAACTTTTCTTCTTCTGTGTTTTAATTATAAGAAGTCAATTAAAAGCCATAATGGAAAAAGAGACTGGAGACTTAGGGAGAGTTTCATTTTAAATTCCATTTCTAAGCATAGAGGCGAGGCGTGTCAAATTGTTAAAAAAATTTTTACATTCTAATCACTTTCTGACTCGAAGTTTCAAGTGTTCTATTTGGGCTTGACACAGTCAGTGAAGATATTAAGCTTTTATAACACCAAAAAGTGCTAACACACAACTACAGGAATACTCCAGCCACGGGCGACATTTAAAGAATCCCCAGCTACATAATCACATTAACATTTAATGTGCCCAAGTTCAGCTTAAATAGGCTTCCTCTCTTCTGCATCTCCTTCCTGAAGCAAAAATGCCAGTGGAACTCAAGAATTCCATTTGTGTCCTGTGTTGAGTCCCCCGCAGAAAGGCGGATCCTCCAGACCTCTTTCCCACACAGGCAGCTCCCCGAGGTAAACACAGCTTGTACATGTGGGCGAACATCTTTTATCATTTTCCACCCTTTATAGGTCAGCCAGTTTGAGTTGGAGACACGGGAGAGTTCCCAGAGAAATTCATTACTGCCGCTCATTCTGGTTTTCCGTCTCAATATAATTAAACTTGGCTAATTGTCTATCATGATTAAAATCATGCCAATAACAACCTTGTTCTCACGTTTGGCTCTGTTCCAAACTTGTTAATCGCTCTTGTTTTAGAGTAGGTCATTCTGTACCTCGCCTCAGCTGTGAAATTCCTTATACATAACGTACTTAGATAATAAGATCATCCTTGGGTGACCAGGAGCTGTCAACAAGGATGGCACAGGCTGTGGCTAATATACGGGATAGCTGAATCACAGTTAGAGGCCTTCTTAACAGCCTGGAACACCAAGCTGATTTTAACACAGTGCTATCACACTAGGGAAAAAATGTGAAGTCCTGAATGTGGGTTCAAAGGACTAACTGCACAGGGATAGGATGGCAGGAGTTCCCAAAAGAGACTGGATTATATAAAGTGGGCCCCAAGTTCAATGTGAATCAGTATGGCTTTTCAAAATACAAGATATGGGGACTTCCCTGGTGGTCCAGTGGTTAAGACTCCACTCTTCCACTGCAGGGGGTGTGGGTTCCATCTCTTGGTCTGGGAATTAAGATCCCACATCCATGTGGCCAAAAATCGTTGAACAAAACAAAACAAAACATAAACCAAGATATGCCTGCCTTAACCGAAATTCAACATCTCACCTAATCTAAGAGGTATCTGTGATAAGGTGTACTATTATTTTATGTACCACTAGGAAAAAATGATGCTGCCAATTAAAAGTTATGATGATACTTTTCATGTCATTTAGAATTTGAATTTTATACTTAGTGAGAAATCTCTTGGATGCAAGTGTATCCGCTATCATGCAGCTCTGTTTCCGTGCTTTCCGGAGTAGAAATAACGTTTCATTTCAAAGCTGAATCATAGTATAACCTTTTTGAATATCCTTTAACTGTCAATCCAATTCAGCACAGGTAGTAACAGCAATGAGCATAACTCAGAGGAAGTGATGGCAGGATGAGCTCTGACCAAGTGCCTGAGCAGAGGTAGCGATGACTTCCTGCTGGCCGGCAATGATGATAAGATGTCAGGGATTCGAGGATGCGGCCTCATTTCCCAGATATTAAAATGTGGAATAAATATGTATGTTAGGGTTTATGCAGTATGGGATAGGGTCTAAAGCAAGAGAGATGATAACCCTGCTCTCCTTAATGCTGGTGAGTTCTGTATCTTAGGGAAGAACCTGAGCTCTGAGCAACATTTTCTGTACGAGGCTCTTCCTGATTTCCGTATGGCTTCCCCTCAGTCCTCACTCAACATTGCACAGGGCTCTGCTTACACCAGCTGCCACAGTGTGATGTCATTTTTAGTCCCATGTTCACTTTAGAAACTGTATGGTCCTTTAGAAACTCTAGGAGGGTCAAGGGAGCCTTCTTTATTTCTGTCCCATTAGCAATTAGTGTGTGATATAACACATAGTAGGTGCTCAAGAGATAAAAGAACAAATAAAAGAAGGAATGACTATTATCCCATGATGAACTCTGGGTCACACAATAGATTTCTCTCGTAAGAATTTGGAAAACATTATTGTGATGAAATGATGCTCAAGCAGTTTTAGTTACTGGAATACAAATGTGGTGTCATTGTTAATGAAATTTTTTTTACATCAACAATGCCCCTGGGTCTGAATTTCAAACAGTCTCTCACCTCCCTACCTCACCTCCGCACTCATGTGTGTAGACCCTGTGTTCTCACGAGGAGCCCTCAAGACGATGCCAACCAGCTCTGGGCACAAAACTCACTCTGCCACTTAACTGCTTGAGGGAACTTGAGGTTTTTACTCTCACTTGGTCTCAGTTAAAGAGACCTGCCCCCGAGACTGCCATGAGGATGAAATGCCACATGGACAGCACCTACGACAGTGCCTACTATACTATACATTCTCAGGAAGTTTTAGCTACGGGTTTAGAAAGCATGTCATAATTTACAAAGAGCTTTTGCTCTTACCATGTCTTCTGGTTGGCATGCCAATCCTGAGAGGAAGCTCTTCTATTTTTATGTTTCAAACAGTAAAATTAAGACTCAGAAAAAAAAATCATAGTGGCAGATTCTTATCTAACCCAGTTCTTATCAAATGATGTTCATTTTTTAAAAACAGGATTTTTAATCTAGAGAGAACATTGGAGATGATCTAGTCCCAAACTCTCATGTATCCCATAAGGGAACGAGGAGCAGAGAGAGACCGTGATTTGCTTTCAGCACCACTCACCTGCTGGTTGAAGAACTGGGATTGGAGCTCACAGATCTGGACTCTGAAAAAAATGCTTATTTCAGTATTTTTTAGCCAAGATGGTGTACGACTCTGAGGATTGCATCCTCCAGTGGGAACACTTTCTGGTGTTCTGTGGTCCACCCCTGTCCTCCTCTCCCACCTCACTTTCTACTGACATGACTCTCCTCTCTCCTTCCACACTGACTTTTCACTTATCCCTCAAACATACTCATTCCCCTACGTACTTGCTTTCTGTCCAGAAAGCTCTTCTGCTCCTTTCCATGTCTGCTTTATCACTTAATTCAAGTCTCTGCTCAAATGCCACCTCTTCATAGAGGCATTCTCTATCCCAATTAGCCTGTAGACCCTAAATAAAAGAGCCCCAATCCACTACCACCTAACATTCTCAATGCACTTGCTCTGCTATTTTCTTTACAGCACTTATTATTTCCTAATGTTATGTGTTTATTTGCTTATTTAGTGGATGTAGGTTTCATGAGGGCAGTCACTGAGTTTGTTTTGTTCATCATTGCATCACCACCAAAACTATGCCTGGCACACAGTATATGCTCCATGAAACTATTCATTGATTGTCTACTATGTTCCAAGCACTGAGATAGGCCCTGGGCGTGAGGTGGAAATTGTGAGTCAAAAAGATATTCCCTCTGCCTTCAAGCAGTTTCTAGTCTAGTAAGGGACACATACATTGATTAAATAATTACAGAAGTATATGGTAAGAGTGTGTAGTCAGGAGAAGCAGACTAGTCTTGAGATTCTGGGATTATTTCCCCAAGGAGGTAAATTTCTGCACACACATCTGATGGATAAATGGGTGTAAACTAGGTGAAGAGAGTGGAAGACCGGTGTGTCAACTGAGAAAACACTAATAATACGTTCTACCGGCAAGAAGGGGTAATGACGGAGGGCAGGTATTAGAAGGATGGGGGAGTGGGTAGAAATCAGACTGTGGGAGACTCCTCAGGACATGTTGAAGATTTTGGCCTTTATCCTGTAGGCCACGAAAAGCCATTGGAGGATTTTAATCACAGAGGTGATAAGTTCAGTTCTGTGTTTTTCAAGGATCCATTTGGTGATTGTTTGAAGAATGATGGGCAAGAGGGTAAGGGAGGAATCAGAATGACTAGTTAGAGGTCACTGCAGTAGATCCAGAGGGGAAGTGACAGTGGCTCATACTAGGGTGGAGACTGTGAAAGTAGAAAGAAATGGATGGACCAAGATCTTAGAGTTACACTTAATGGGATTTGGTCAAGGACCAAGATTGAGGAAGAAGGTGTGTCAAGGATAACTCTCAGACTTTTTCTTTTTTTTACTTGTGAAATTGTATGAAAGGTAGTGATGGAGAGATGGAGAATCTTGGAAGAGGAAAAGTTCATAAATGCTATTTTGGATGTGCCAAATTTGAGATGCTTTCGAGACATCTAAATGCAGATATGAAATAGCAAGGAACATAGGTCTGGGGCCCAGGAAAGATATATCTCTGCACTGGAGATACGTCTGGCCCTCAAGGCTATAGGTGTATAAAGTGTAGAGGACAGTCTGAGAAGAGGCCTACAGTGGTGCTTTATGAAACACCATCATTTAATGGCCAGGTGGAAAAAGATGGATATGAAAGGGCACAGAGAAGTGGCCAGAAATGAACGAGAAACCAGGATAAATGTGTCCCACTGAGGCTGAGGGTGGAAGGTATCCGTGGAGAAAGGCATGATCAACAATGGCACACATGGCAGGGAGGTGGAGGAAAGGGTGCTGGGGTGGGCCTTTGCGGTTGATGACATCGAGGCCATTTGTGGACTAGTGAGGGCCATTCAAGTGGAACAGTGCAAAAAGAAACCAGATTAGAAGAGGCCAAAGGGAGAGTAACAAGATTTGTAATGGAGATGGCAATAAAAGACAGCACTTTTAAAAAGAATAGGTGTGAAGTTAAGAGAGAGAAAGAAGAAAGGTTATAGTTGGTGGGAGAATGGGTGGGATCCCTGGTAGGTTATTTATCTATTGATTCAAAACTGAAGACTTGAGCATGTTTAAATGTTGATGGGAAGGAACATCATCTCAAAGGACATGTTTCAAAGCCTACGTAAATGAGCTGGCCTTGGCAAAGGAATTAAGACCACTCTCCTCTGTTGTAATTAGGAGGGCAAAAGGGCAGGAAGGAAATATCTATTGTAGAGAGTGAGAAAATAAGTTGAACAGAGAGGCAATCCTTTTGAAGTTGGTGGTCATTCCAGTCTGCCCATTGAAGTGACCCTCCAGTCACCTGGGCAGCCATGAACACCAAGTGAAGACTGATTCAGCTTATTCTAGACTGGGATTGTTCTAGATGTAGGTGATAAAAAACCAGAGAGACACTGAGTGAAGTAAGTCAGAGAAAGACAAATATCATACGATATCGCTTATATGTGGAATCTAAAAAATAAAAAGGTACAAATGAACTTATTTACGAAACAGAAGTAGAGTCACAGATGTAGAAAACAAGCTTATGGTTACCAAGGTTTATGGGAGGGGAGGGATAAACTGGGAGATTGGGATTGACATATACACAGTACTATATATAAAATAGATAATAAGAATCTACTGTATAGCACAGGGAACTCTACTCAATACTCTGTAATGGGCTATGTGGGAAGAGAATCTAAAAGAGTGGATATATGTACATGTATAACTGATTCACTTTGCTGTACACCTGAAGCTAACACAACATTGTAAGTCAACTGTGCTGCAATAAAAGTTAAAACAACAACAACAACAAAACCAGAGAGGCAAGGAAGTTAAAGATTGTGACAAGCGTGTTACAGACATTATGTTGAATAAAGAACACACTTATCATTTTGTTTCCTGGTTGGACAGAAGACATTTTCTCTTTCATGCATTCTTATTTTGAGCACTTTTTTTAGGTGAGGTTTTAGGCTTACCTGGGTCAATTTGGTTCACGTCCACCCTTTATACTTGACTGTGAACTGCTCTGAAGGAAGGGGCCGTAACTAATTCATATCTGCATTGTCAATGGCTGGCTAGGTATTTTTCACATTTCGGATGCCTGATAAATGATAACTAAGCACATTGTATAAAGTGATGCATGTGGAGAACATTTAGGCAGGGCAATTACCAATAAGACATTTATCCATTCTTTAATAATAAAAATAATAATCACCACTCTTCCTGATACAGATTTATGGTTTGCTTCTCAAAATAAAACACACAGAGTGAGCTGAAAACCAGACTAAGTTCTGAAGGAGAGATGTGGACATTATTTTTTCAGTTCTCTTTGCTAAGGAGATGTTATTGCTCCTCCATCCAGAGAAAGGAGAAAAAGGGGAACCAACCAGACTAGATCACTTTAAAATTCTTCATTAGCATCCACACTGAATAAATTTCAATGGCAGGAGCCTTAACACAGCTCTCACTGTATCTGATGCACGGAAGACGAAGCCTCTGCCAGTCTTGCAACATGTCTCGTGATGAAGAAGGTCAACATATCAGAAAATAAAATCAGTGGCAGAGATTTCAAAGAAACTTATCCCGAGAGCTCTTCTCAGTGAATGCAGTGCAAGACTGAAGAATTCAATTACATGAAAAAGAGGCCTTTTTTTAATACCATGCCCAGCTGTTAGTTTTTTGTCATTGCTAACATGAAGGCATATTGTTAGCCATCAGGAAATCTCAACAAATTCATACATTCAGATCACAAGGGATTTGTTTGGTAGATGGATCGGAAATCTGGTGTGCCTCTAGCTCCTCACCCAAGATTTCATTTCTGCCAAGGAGAATGTTATCCGTAATCAAACACAGAAAAATCTAACTCGTTGCCACTGAGCTGCTTTATTCCTTTAGAAAAGAATCCTGCCTTTAATTCTGATGGAACATTATAATTAACTTTTTTTTTTTTTAATTTGGGGTTGACCAATTGGATTTCTTCTCTCTTAGAAAGTAGAGATGGTGAAGGGCTGTCTAAGTACACTCTGGAAAGCAGTAGCCTTTGTGTGAAGAGCCTTAAAAATTCATCTTATCTTTTCTCCTAATAAATCAAAATCTAGGGGTTAAGTCAAAGGAAATAATATTTTAGACTCTAAAACATAAAGCTTAACTTATATAATTGTTCACTGCCGCTTGTTGTGTAGTGATCTCCTGTAAGACTAACAGCCATAAATCCCTTACATCCTGGCATATGTGTTCCCTCACAAGGTGACTTCAACACTCCTGCTATCCAGAGGTAGAATCTATTTTTCTATCCCTTGATTTTGGACTGGTTTTTTGACTTGTCTTGACCAAAAGAATGTGATGCAAGTAGAGTTTCACTGGTTTTTAGACCTCAAGAGGTCTTGGAGTTTCATTGGTCCTCTAGTCATGCCACCCTGACATCTCCATGCAGGGAAGCCAGTCTAGCTTACAAGAGGATAAAAGGCATTGAGGAGAAGAGAGGCACCCCAGTGCTCAGCCAGCATCAACTGCCAGGCATAGGAATATGGTCATCTTGGACCTTCAAACTCAGCTGACCCTCTAGCTGATAGAAACTGCTTGAGTGAGTCCAAGGCAAACCAGTAGGATCCGCCCGGCCACCCAACAGAAACATGAGAAATAATAAAGAAATGTTGTTTTAGGGCATTTAAGTTTTAGGATGAGACACTCAAAGTGAGTCAGACTTGATACCCCAAAAAAATGGAAATAATAAACAATATTGGAATGGTGAAACAAATTATGCTATACTCACATAATGGAATATCATGCAGATATTACAAGTTATTTTGGCAGAGAGTTTTTGGTGGTCTAGGAATGTGCTTGTGTTACAATGTTTAGTAAAAAGCAGTATGAAAAATTTTATATATCATGGGCTCTCATTAAGCAACAGAGAAAACGGCTGGAGAAAAGATACCAAATATTTCAAGGGCTACTAATGATTAAATCAGTTATATCTTTACTTGCGTTTTCTCCTAGTCTGTTCTTTTTTTCTGTGCTACGCGGGCCTCTCACTGTTGTGGCCACTCCCGTTGCAGAGCACAGGCTCAACGGCCATGGCTCACGGGCCCAGCTGCACCGCGGCATGTGGGATCTTCCCGGACCGGAGCACGAACCTGTGTCCCCTGCATGGGCAGGCGGACTCTCAACCACTGCGCCACCAGGGAAGCCCTCTCCTAGTCTGTTCTTTTTGGTTGTATTTCAGCTTCCTCCCTTTATTCAAGCCAACAATCATAAATGCTTGTTAAAACAGTGGGTCCCAAATTGAGGCAGAACCTTTGCTAGTGTTTTTAGGAAAGATCACTGCCAATATTTATACTGTCCTGCCGAACCTCCTTCTCTCACAGCTCTTCTCTCTCTGTAGTGTCAGTGGGAAACATGGAAATGAAAGAAGCCAGCTGGGTAGGACAGTCACTTGTGGAAAATTTAATCTGGGAAAAATAGTTAAAGAGGGATCAATAAAGAATATGTTTCAGGTTAGGAGGCATATTCTAGTTTGGTTTCTTTCATAGCACTTAGCCTTTCTTTGATGTCAGGTTTTCTATCTGTCTGTTTATTTGTACATCTCTCCATCTAGCATGCTACGTCTGGGATTTTATCTATCTGGTTCCTGCTATATCCTGATCATAGAACAATGTTAGCCATAGAATAGCACTTTAAATAGATATTCATTGAATGAATAAACAATGTAATATACCAAAAACTGGCTTCGTATTCAGCAAGTCTCTTTCAGATGAAAACGTAGTGGAGAAAATCCTGGTCTTAGAGTCTGAAAACCTACTCTAGAAGTCCTTTAATTTTGGACAAATCCTCTCACTCTTTGCGTCTAAATTCCTTGTTATGAAGGAATTTAGAAGAGGGAATGCAAAAATTTATGCTCAAAAGGTAGACGAAAGATTAAGTGAAATTTATGAGAAAGTAAACAGTAAATCCTGGACAATTTTAAACTAGTCCTAGTAATAATAGGTGGCACTTCTCTATGTGTCAAGAGCGTTACATGCATTAACTCTTGTCCTTGTTGCTATAGGATGTAGGTATTACTATGTTTCCCAATTTACAGATGAGGAAACTAAGCCTTATAGAGACTTAGGCAAGATAGACCAGCTAGGAAGAAGAGGTAGAATGCAACCTTGGTAGAGTTTCTTGGTTGGTTCCAAATCACATACTCATTCTAATATAATAATAATTGCATTTGATAACTCTTGCAGATAAATGCTACTACCGTGTTACAAGAATGTTAAGATTCTTCTCTCTTTGCTCCTTTTCTGACAAACTCAGATTCTCGAGATTGACGACATAGGATGCTCTAGTCAAATTCCTGAACTTCTCCTTGGATCCCTTCTCTTTTATTGCCCCGGGATTCAGACTGTACATTCTAGAAAGAAAAGAAATGCAAGAGCCATATTGTTTCTCAGCCTCCAGGTCCTGCCAATTTAATACGTACTCATTTCTCTTATCTGAACTGACACTGCCCTGGTGTGGCCCCTAAAATCTCTCCCCTGGACCTTTGCTGTTCCCTCCCAATGAGTCATTTTCCTTCTTGTCTCGCCCCTCCCACCTGTCATCTGCACTATGTCCAAATGACCCATCTGTAACTCTGACCTTACCATGTCACTCCCTCTTTCCTATCATTTACAAGGAAGTCCAATCAACCTAGCAGAATACACAAGACACTCTAACACTGAGTCCTCTGTCTTGGTTGTTAGTCCCACCCTACTCATTCCCTGCCTGGCAATGTCTGGCTGACTGCTTACCATCCCTCTCACATGGGCCTATTTCTCTTCCTGGTGTGTTTACTCAGGGTTACCCCAAATTCTACTCATAATTCCCTTCCAGCCACCAGGACTCAGCTCAGGTGTCACCTCATCCAGGAGGTTCTCCCCAATCCCACAGCTGAATTGGGTACCCCTCTTTCCTGCTATTAATACCCTCTGCCTATCTATTTCATCTACCAGAAGGTGAGCCCCAGGATAGCAAAGGAATCCTTCATTGCTGTCCATGAAGTGAGAACGATATTGGGACCTACATTTTGTAGGATTATCATAAAGGTTAAATGACTTAGCACATGTAAAGTGCTTAGAATGGTGTATACAACAGCAGTACTCATGGGAAGCACTCAATAAGTGTTTGGTATCATCTTAATATTTTCAGAAACCTGTACCACATCTGGCACATAGGAGGCACTAAAGTAAATATTTGCTGATTTTGAGGCACCAAATTGTCTATACTGTCAATGTTGTTTAACAATTTCATAATGAATTCTTAGCGTCTCTACTGTGTGTCCTTAAAATAAGAAAACAATTTAAAAATTGTCCATTTCAACACAAGGAACCAGGATTCCTTGGAGGAATAGATGATTTTGGTCTGGGGCAAGAAATACACAAGATGATCCCAAAGCACCTTATAGCACCAGAACGTAAGGAAGTGCCAAAACAAAACAAAGCAAAACACATGCAATGATGGGGTATCGAAAGGACATGAAAGCCAACTGAAAGAGCTTCTATTGGTCCAAAAAAAAAAAAAATATATATATATATATATGTATATCTGAGCAACAAAATAAATAAAAGAGTATTAGATTTTTAACACAAAATATAAAATAAATATCCATGAGTCCATACTGATATAAATAAGTGACAATATATAAATGAATGAGAGAGAATAGAGAAATCTCTTGTGCAGAAGAATTTCAAATTATTTCTGTAAATACTTTGTCCTCAAAGAGGTGGAGCAAAACTCCATACTCCTTGAGTCTGGGCGGGACCTGGTGATTTCCTTCCATAGAGTACAGTACAGAAAAGGAGCAAACAGGAATGACTTCAAAGTGGAGAAGCCAGGCAAACACCATCTCGGCCAGGTGATCATGGCCGACATCAATCTGGATAAGTCTTGATAATACGTACCTTTGATGGGATGTAATGAAAATGGTACGTCATCTTTGTGGGGTTCCTCCCCAAAACCTACAACTTGAGTCTAACTGTGAGAAAAACATCAGACAAAACCTAATTGAGGGACTGAGAAACATTCTACAAAATACCTGACGAGTATTCCTCAAAACTGCTAAAGTCATCAAAACCATGGAAAGTGTGAGGAAACTGTCACAGCCAAGAGGATCCTAAGGAGACCTGAGGACTAAATGTTACATAGTATCCTGGACAGGATTCTGGAACAGAAAAAGGACATGAGGTTAAAAACTAGGGATATCTGAGTAAAGTATGGACTTTGTTCATGAAAATGTATTAATTGGTTCATTGATTGTGACAAATATACCATACTACTAGAAGCCGATAATGGTAGAACAAACTGGGTGTGGGTTATATGGGAACTCTCTGTACAATCTTTCTATAAATATAAAACTATCCTAAAATAATTTTATTTTTTAAAAAGTATCTATTACATGCCAGACACACTGCAAGATATATTTCACTCATCAGCTAATTTAATTCTTCCAGCAACAGATGAGAATATTGAGTCTCAAAGAAACGAAGAGATTTGCCCAAGGTCACACAGCTAATACATCTCAGAACCAGGATTCAAGCCTGGGAGTATCTGCCTCCAGACTTCATGATCATTTGATGACATGGTATGGAGACTCTAGAACAAGAAGCATTCTTCCTGAGGAGTGCAAGTGGTCAGAGAAGGCAGTGGGTGTCATCATGCAAGACGAGGATGAGAGTGTTAGTGATTAGCATAGCACAGATGTTCAATACTTCTGATTTCCTTCCATAATTCTTGCACGTCTAGGTTTCTTGACTAATTAATATTCTTATTTCGATGCTTTTACTTTAGGAATGACTACTTAATTTCTTAAGCAACTTTCTTATCCACTCTAAGACATAAGTTTTGGAACAACATTTCATTTTCCACTTTACCTTTCCTTAGAGAAGACTTTCAGTGCAATTCTGGCTTGGTAACTTTGGCTTAGGGGAAGTCTTTCTTGATGTGCCAGAATCCTCCCGAGCACAGCAGGGCTGTTGAAATTGTTTGACTTTGCATTGCATTGTTAAGAAATAAAATTTTAAAAAATGCAAGAAAGTGGGAAAATTTTGCATCAATATCCTACTTCATTTATACTCTTTCTATTGGAGCATTGATCAGTCTCTTTTAAGTCTTTAAAAATGAAACTTGGAAAAAGAAATTAGTTTCTAATAAGTTTTGATTATTCTTCCCTGGTGGACTCACACTGTTTTATCATCAGTGTTTTTCCCCCCTTTTATGTTTTCTGGGCTTCTGGCATAAGTTTTACCTCATGGAATGAAGCGAACAAAACTAGTCTCTATACATACATGCAACCAAAGATTTTCTTCCCAGTATATATTTATTGAGTTGGTGCATGACTCTTTCTCTCCGTGTGTGTGTGTGTGTGTGTGTGTGTGTGTGTGTGTGTGTGTGTAGAGAAAGAATAACAACATCCAATTGATTTACCACGCTGAGTCCAATCAATGGTCTTATATTCAACCACTTGGGCAGGGAACTCCCGCCCATGCTCATCCCACCCCCATTGGCCTCCCGCTGGAATTCCTACCTTTTTAACCTGCTCTGCTGGCCCTCTTGCATTTCAAACCTACAGGCTCCACAATTTTCCCACTTTTCTATCCCTGTTCTCCCAGTTTCTATACAGTGCACCCATGTCACCACCGTTATCCAGGTGGGAAGTTTCGAGGGGCCTTGGACTCTTCCCCTCAGCACACTCCCTTTCTCTGTTCAATCGCAAACTCCTCCTTCCCCTCCTCTCTAGTTAATCCAAGGTCCTCATTATTTCTCACCTGGATCTTTTCAATGATCTCCTAATTAGTCTCTTCACCTCCAGGATTTCCCGTCCATAACCTATCTTCCATCCTCCCACTGGTTTAATTTCCCTAAAGCACAGCTCTAAGCCGGTATCCCCACTGCTAAAACAGTTAAATGGCTCCCCACTGCCTCCAGGATAAATGCCAAAAATCCTTATCTTGGCACTCAAGGCCCTTGCCCATCTGGCCCTAAACAACCTTTCATGTATTACTGCCCTACATGAATTTTGTATTCCAGCCAAATTGGTCCACTTATTACTGCATGCCTGTGCTGTCTCTGATTATGATCCTCTCTGCTCAGGCGAATTTTGCTTTTTGGATAGGCTTATTCATTCCCCTCTGTTTGCCATGAAAGGTAAGCCCACCTAACCCACAAGGTTACTTCTGGCCACCCAGCCCCACCTAATTATCTGTCCTGTTAATTTTGCCTTTTATGTTTATCATTTTAGTGCATGTTCTATGTTTCCACCTCAACTATGAACCTCTCAAGAACAGTAATGGTGGATGCGGTGGACACTTTCAGTGAGCGGGCTCTATCAGCCTGTCTTGAAAAGAAAGGCATGAGGGCCTGAGTTATGAGATAAATCTGGCAGCTGTCCTCACAATGTACTCAACATCGTTCTTTCCCTCTGGCAAGTGGGGGTCTGCAGCAACTAAGCCCATCTCTTTCCTTCTGTCCTTGAGGTTCAGCTCTCCTCCAGGAATCTTCATGGTCTCTTTTGTAATGGGCTTCCACATCTACAAGTGACCTTGTCCATTGGTTTCCAAGATGTGCTCAGAGATATCTGAATTCCAGTGGACGATTCTAAGTTGCCTTAAATGGGAGGGGCCTTCATCCCTTTCCTACCTCCTTCCCTCTGTTGATAACCCACTCCAACACACACACGTACACACACACACACACACACACACACGCACACGATCACGCACACGCACACTCCTGAGTCTGATTTCAATGAACTTCTACCACAATGATTCAAAAATATAGTGAACCTAAGAATCCTCTGAAGAACTTGTTAAATATGTAGATCCCTGTGTCCTACCCCTAGATATTAGGATTCAGTAGGTCTGGACTGTGACACAGGAACACGTATTTTTAACAAGCTCCCTGGCTGATTCTACTGATGGTCTGAGAACCACACTTTGAAAATCACTGTTTTACATTCTGGCCCTTCATTCCTGCCCACTGACACTTTCAATCTGGACCACTTTCTATTTCTGAAAATTTCTCTGAACATTCCAACCATTGTGCCCTTTGCTCCAGTTCTGCTTCAACAGCAGTGACTTTCCTTCTAACCCTATCTCTCAAAATCCTACCCACCCACAGGAATGCATGGCTCATGAGGGCAGGGACATTTATCCATGTTGTTCAGTGCTGTATCCTCAGCACCTAGAATAGTGCCGGGCACATAGGAGATGCTAAAAAATCTTTGTGGAAGGAAGGAGTGAATCTGTTAAGAGGGAAATCAAGTGCCATTGCTTTCTTGACGCAGTTCTTGATCACTTCCAAAAGAAATGGTTGCATGTTCTCAATCTTAGCACCTTTTTCCTTGTACTTGATCTTATGGGTTGGCAAACTCTTTTCTATAAAGGGCGAGATAAACATTTTAGGCTTTGTGGGACATACAGACACAGTTGAAACCATTCAGTTCTGCAGGTGTAGTGCAGAAGCAGCCAAAACCAATAAGGAAACAAATGATCATGGTTGGGTTGCAGTAAAACTTTATAAAAACCAGGCAGATGGTGGGCTGCATTTGACCCATAGACTGTACTTTGATGACCCCTGCTCTATTAATTTATGTATAAAATTTCTCTCTTTGCTTAGATTCCTAGATTATAAATTCCTTGAGGCAGAGACAGAATCTTATTGGGAAATAAATGTGTGTGTGCGTGTGTACATGTGCATTGTGCATGTGTGTCTGTGTGCATGTATGTTCACATACGTATATATACATTTATATATGTAGTTACACATACAAAACACACCCACACATAACGAGTGCTTGTAAATGTGTTATTTAACTTCTTTGATCCTCAGTTTTCTGATCGCTAAGACCTCATTCTAGGATACTAGAGATGAAGTGCCTGACATACTGCTTAACCTATAACTTACGCTCAATGAGTCTTACTTTCCTTCCTCTTTTTCCTTAAAACAGCACTGCCATCCCCTATACAGTGCACTCGGCAAACATTAATTGTGGGCCTACAATGTCAAAGGACCACGCGTGGAACTCAGTGAAATTCTGAGGTGAACGAGAAGAGTGCTGGGAGAGTAGCACCCATTCTAGATCAGGAGTCAGCGATGTGTGACCTAGTCCCAACTCTACTCACTCCTTCCCCAGCACATTGACTTTCCCATTCTTGGAGACAGCCATTCCACACCTTTTCATTCTCCTTACGCCTCCCAGAGTCCCTACTCACACCCTCACCCTCTTAGCTGATGACCTCACCTCATAGTTCACTGCAAATAGATGCTGCCATAGCATTCTGTCACATTCCCACCTCACTGCTACAACCCCCGCCTCAACTCTCTGCACCTGTGCTCTGTGCCTTTCCTCCTGCTCCCATGGGTGCAGCATCCCTACACCTATCAGAGCCAGACCCCACCACCCACCTCTGAGGCCCCTCCCTTCTCCCTTGCCAAGGACTTTGGTCTTTTACACATAATCTCTCTCCTTTGCATCATTAGTCATCCACCAAACATGCTCTCATATCTCCCATTTAAAAGCAAAAACAGGGGCTTCCCTGGTGACGCAGTGGTTGAGAGTCCACCTGCCGATGCAGGGGACGTGGGTTCGTGCCCCGGTCCGGGAAGATCCCACATGCCGCGGAGCGGCTGGGCCCGTGAGCCATGGCCGCTGAGCCTGCGCGTCCGGAGCCTGTGCTCCACAACGGGAGAGGCCACAGCGGTGAGAGGCCCGCGTACTGCAAA
>RJWK010028409.1:0-25806 GCA_004363435.1 Platanista minor | reverse complement strand
TGTTAGTATCTGCTTTATAACAAAGTGAATCAGCTATACATATACATATGTTCCCATATCTCCTCCCTCTTGCGTCTCCCTCCCTCCCGCCCTCCCTATTCCCCCCATCCAGGTGGTCACAAAGCACCGAGCTGATCTCCCTGTGCTATGCGGCTGCTTCCCACTAGCTAGCTATTTTACGTTTGGTAGTGTACGTGTGTCCATGCCGCTCTCTCACTTTGTCCCAGCTTACCCTTCCCCCTCTCCGTATCCTCAAGTCCATTCTCTAGTAGGTCTGTGTCTTTATTCCCGTCTTGCCCCCAGGTTCTTCACGACATTTCTTTGTTTCTTAGAGTCCATATATATGTGTTAGCATAGGGTATTTGTCTTTCTCTTTCTGGCTTACTTCACTCTGTATGACAGACTCTAGGTCCATCCACCTCACTACAAATAACTCTATTTCCTTTCTTTTCATGGCTGAGTTTTGCTCATCCCTTTTTACCCTTCGCCTCCCTCCTCCCCTTCCAGCTCCTCCTCCTGTGTTTGCCTTCTGCCTTATTTCCATCTTCTTACCACAGAGGATTATTTGCATCTGAAAACTGCAAGCTTCACCTTCTCATTCACACTAAGGCAAAATGTTTTGTGTGACCGCTTCCCTCCTTCTCTAGATACCTTTCAACCTATGATTATGCATAATATGAGGCAAATAATGAAGCAATACTAATTTTATAAAGGATAAAGAAACATTATGCAGATCTCAGTTTATTATTTCCAAAAAAAGATGTAAGCCTAATAGGGTGTTAAAAAAAATTTTTTAAGCCTATTGAAATAAAATTGCATTTCCCTAAGTAGTTTATGAAAAACATTTCTTTTCATAATAACATGCACAACTTTGCATAATTATTTTATTTTTTTATGCTGCTTCAATGTTATACTCTCAAAAAAAACAAAAACCACCGTGTTCATCGAAACAGAATTATTTTCACAAGACAATGCGAATAAGAACAAAAGACGAAAAACACTTACATCCTTATCCCTAAGCCCCATAAAAAGTCTCCACTAATCTAAAAAATACAAGTAGTGAATATAACAAAAAAGAAGCAGACTCACAGATACAGAGAACTAGTGGTTCCCAGAGGGGAGTGGGGGGAGGGGCCAAATAAGGGTAGGGGATTATGAGATACAAGCTATTGGGTATAAAATAAGCTGCAAGGATACCCTGTACAACAAGGGGAATGTAGCTAATACTTTACAATAACTATAAATGGAGTATAACCTTTAAAAATTGCGAATCACTATATTGTACGGATATCCTGTACAACAAGGGGAACATAGCTAATACTTTACAATAACTATAAATGGAGTATAACTTTTAAAAATTGCGAATCACTATATTGTACGGATATCCTGTACAACAAGGGGAATATAGCTAATACTTTACAATAACTATAAATGGAGTA
Source organism: Platanista minor (assembly GCA_004363435.1). Taxonomy (NCBI): domain Eukaryota; kingdom Metazoa; phylum Chordata; class Mammalia; order Artiodactyla; family Platanistidae; genus Platanista; species Platanista minor. The sequence goes on along the minus strand of RJWK010028409.1, from coordinate 24,367 downwards.
TAACCTTTAAAAATTGTGAATCACTATATTGTACACCTGTAACTTATATGATACTGTACAGCAACTATACTTCAATTAAAAATAATTTTTTCAAAGAAAAAATATTAAAATCTATGATTGCTTAAAAAAAAGTCTCCACTACTGTCCATAATTGAGCAGGTTTGGTATTTCAACCCATTCTCTAAGGAACTAAGTCCAAGGTCGCCATGCTGCCATCATTCACTGGAGAATCAGAACAGGCTAGGTACCGCATCAGCCAGGTCTGCGGCCGATGAGGAACTAGGTCAAACCCTTCTTAGCAAGTTACCTCGATTTCAATGACGGCCTTGTGTGCGTCCACAGCATGTTTCATAGCTAAAGGCGCAGGGGACCATGGACAGTTATAGGCTAGACAATGAATGTATAAACCTATCTGTGTGGCTGGTAGACAAAAGCGTTCAGAAGTTTTACTTCCATGTACATCAGAGAATCTGTCAGATGCTGAGGAAACGGGCACAAGATCGTGCTGACGCCCCCCAAAGCCACCATCTATCTGGATGGCTACCCCCCTGACTCCACTCACAGATGGGGCTTTTCAAAGTGGTATTAACTTACATTTTACATCCTAATGCCGAAAATGCAAGAAAAATGGCAAAAATCCGGTTTTAGATGCTTTTCCCCAAATGTAGCTAATTAATCTTTCCACCGTTCATACCCCAACATAGCCTTTTGCAAATACCACTGAAGAGAAATAAATGTTTCTGTGATACCTTCATTATCTCGTTTCTAAAATGGCCTCTGAAATGTTTAATCACTACTGAAGAAAAAGGAAAAATTTCTAGTCTGAAACAACAGAATGACACAATAAGTTCAGTACTCTTTTTAATATTTAAGCAGATATCTTTATTTTTTTCCATCATTTCCTTCTATTTTCTTTTTCCTTTTAAATAGACTTTGCCTTTTAGAGCAGTTTTAGGTCCCCAGAAACAGTTAAGCCGAAGTATGAGACTTCCCATATAACCCTGCCCCCCACACGCACAGCGCCCACTATCAACAACCCTCACCAGAGGGGTACACCTGTTACAATCAACGAACCTACAGTGACACACCTAGATCACCCAAAGTCCAAAGTCTGAGTTAGGGTTCCGCCTTGTTGAGCGTCCTGTGGGTTCTGACAAATGTATAATGACACCCACTGTTACAGTCTCATGCAGAGTATAGATTCACTGCTCCAGAACTCCCTCAACCCTCCCCCATAACTCCTGGCAACCACTGATCTTTTTACTGTCGCCATAGTTTTGCCTTTTCCAGAATGTCATATGGTAGGAATGATACAATATGCAGCTTTTTCAGACTGGCTTCTTTCCCTTAGTAGTATGAATTTTAAGGTTCCTGCATGTCTTTTTATAGCTTGATAGCTCATTTCTTTTTAGTGCTGAATAATATTCCACTGTCTGGATGGACCACCGTTTATCCAATCACCTACTGAAGGACACCTTGGTTCCTTCCAAGTTTTGGTAATTATAAATAAAGCTGCTATACACATCTGTGTGAAAATACATTTTGACTCACTTGGAGCACAAGTGCTGGACCGCCTGCTAAGAGTATGTTTAGTTTTGTAAGCAACTGCCAAACTGTCTTCCAATGGCTGCACCATTCTGCATCCCCCCCAGCACTGAATGGGAGCTCCTGTTGCTCCACATCCTCAATAGGTTATGTATGGTGCTGTCAGTGTTCCAGATTCTGGCCATTCTAATAGGTGTGTAGTGGTGTCTCATTGTCTTAATTTGCATTTCCCTGCTGACATATGACGTGGAGCATTTTTTATATGCTTATTTGCCATCTGTGTATCTTCTTTTGGTGAGGTGTCTCTGTTCAGGTCTTTTGCCCAGTTTTAATAGGGTTGTTTTTCCTCTTTTTATGGAGGTATCATTGGTTTAAAACATTATGTAAGTATCACATACATTATATTTCAACTTCTGTGTACACTACAGCATGCTCACCACCAAAAGTGCAGTTTTCATCTGTCACTATACACTTAACTCCCTTTACCCCTTGTTGTTTGCTTTCTTATTGTTGAGTTTTTTAAGAGTTCTTGCAAATTTTGGATAACAGTCCTTTATCAGATATGTCTTTGCAAATATTAGCTCCAAGCCTGTGCTTTTTTCTTCTTACACTCTGGATAGTGTCTTTTGCAGAACAAATTTTAAATTTTAGTGAAGTCCAGCTTATCAGTTTTTCCTTTATGGGTCATGCCTTTGATTTTGTATCTAAAAAAATCATCATCAGATCCCAGGTCACCTAGATTTTCTCCTATGTTATCGTCTAGGACTTTTATAATTTTACATTTTCTATTTAGGTCCATGATCCATTTTGAGTTAATTTTTATGAACGGTGTAAGGTCTGTGTCGAGGTTCATTTCACTGCCTGTTGTTGTCCAATTATTCTAGCACCTTTTGTCAAAAAGACTATCTTTTCTCCATTGTATTGTCCTTGCTCCTATGTCACAGATCAGTTGACTATATTTATGTGGGTCTGTTTCTGAGCCTTCCATTCTGTTCCACTGATCAATCTGTCTGTTCTTTTGTGAATACCACCCTGACTTGGTTACTGTAGCTTTACATTAATTCTTGAAGTCAGGTAGCATCACTCCTCCAACTTTTTTGTTCTTCTATATTGTGTTGGCTATTCTGGATTCTTTTGCCTTTCATGCATACCTTGGAATCGGTTTGTTGATATCCACAAAATAACGTGGTGGGATTTTGAATGGGATTGCACTAAATTTAGAGATCAAGTTGGGAAGACCTGATATCTTGGCAATATTGAGTTTTCCTATCCATGAACATGGACTATCTCTCCATTTAAGTTCTTCTTTGATTTCTTTCATCAGAGTTTTGTAGTTTTCTTCAAATGGATCTTGCACATATTTTGTCAGATTTATACATATTTCATTTTTGGAGGTGATAATGTAAACAGTATTGTGTTTTTAATTTCAAATTCCACTTCTTTGTTGCTAGCATGTAGGAAAGCAACTGACTTTTGTAAATTAATTTTGTACTTTGCAATCTTACTACAATTGCTTATTAGTTCTAGGAGTTTTTTCACCAGTTCTTTAGAATTTTCTATATAAACCGTCATGGCATCTGCAAACCAAGACAGTTTCATTTCTTCCTTCCCAATCTGTATACCTCTTATTTCCTTTTCTTGTCTTAGTGCATTAGCAAGGACTTCCAGTATGACGTTGAAAAGGAGTGGTGAGAGAGCACATCCTTGCCTTGTACCTGATCTTAGTGGGAAAGACTAGAGTTTCTCACCATTAAGTATGATGTTAGCTGTAGGGGTTTTGTAGATATTTATCAAGTTGAAGAAGTTTCTCACTATTCCTAGTTTTAATAAGAGTTTTTATCATGAATGGGTATTGAATTCTGTCAAATGTTTTTGCTGCATGTATTGTTAATCATGGCATTTTTCTTTTCTTTAGCTTGTTGATGTGACAGATTACATTAATTCACTTTTGAATGCTGAACCAGACTTGCATACCTAGGATAACTCCCACTTGATCATGGTGTATAATTCTTCCTATACATTGTTGGATTCAATATGCTAATATTGATATTCTGTTGAAGGTTTTTACATCTATGTTCATGAGAAATACTGGTCTGTAGTTTTCTTTTCTTGTAATGTCTTTGCCTGATTTGGATGTTAGGGTAGTTCTGGCCTTGTACAATGAGTTAGAAAATATTCTATCTTCTTAAAGAGACTGTGGAGAGGTCAGCTCGGTGCTTTGTGACCACCTAGAATTATTAAAAAAGGGGGGTGGGATAGGGAGGGTGGGAGGGAGATGCAAGAAGGAGGAGATATGCAGATACACGTATATATATAGCTGATTCACTCTGTTATAAAGCAGAAACTAACACACCATTGTAAAGCAATTACACTCCAATAAAGATGTTAAATACATATACAGATATACGTATATGTATAGCTGATTCACTCTGGTATAAAGAGAAACTCACACACCATTGTAAAGCAATTATACTCCAATAAAGATGTTAAAAAAAAAAAAAAAAAAGAGAGACTGTGGAGAGTTGATATTTCTTCCTTAAATGTTTGGTAGAATTCGCCAGTCAACCCATCTGAGCCTGCTGCTTTCTGTCTTGGAATGTTATTAATTACTGATTAAATTTCTTTAATAGATACAGCCCTATTCAGACTGCCTGTTCAGTGACATCATTTTTGTTTGTTATGGAAGTTGCATTGTATTTCTCTCAGAAACACCAGATTCATAGATTATTGAATATGCAGGATAATCACGTGTTTTCTAATAGTCAAGTAATGTAGTATATGTAGTGTATGCTAATTTTGTGTCTAAATCTTTATTTCTAAGCCAGGCAAATAACTAAAGAATCCTTTAAAAATCCATACTCTGTATAAGGTTTAGGAAAATTAGAAATTATACTGTTTAAAATTAAGAGGTTTAAGCATTTAAAAAGTTAATTTAGCATTCCTCTCCACAATTCTTGAATTAAAGACATCCAGCTATTTTTAATTGCTTTCTCTCATTTTTGAAACATTATATTTTTCATATAAATTTTTCTATAACTGTCCTTACTCATTTTGTTGTTGTTGTTGAGTGTAAATAAGATCTATGCAATGACCACCATATCTGTTCAGAAACAAGAAATGCTTTCTCCTCATGTTTTCATATCAAAGAGTCATGTTACACTCTAATATACGAAGAATATGTCTTGAAGGCAAGTCATCTGAAAATTACATCTACATGTACAAAACAGTATAACTGCCTAGTTATTCCAAGCCAAAATTCTTTTCTCTCATCTACTAGATACACACACACACGTAAACTAAATATAACAATTAAACAATTATTTGGGTGTAGTTAACTATTTCTTTAAAAGACTTAACAGTAAACTAATTAAATCAAGTTTGGAATAAAGTTTTTTTGTTGTTTTTTCTTTTTTGCGGTAGGCGGGCCTCTCACCGCTGTGGCCTCTCCCGTTGCGGAGCACAGGCTCCGGACGCGCAGGCTCAGCGGCCATGGCTCACGGGCCCAGCCGCTCCGCGGCATGTGGGATCTTCGAGGACCGGGGCACGAACCCATGTCCCCTGCATCGGCAGGCGGACTCTCAACCACTGCGCCACCAGGGAAGCCCCTGGAATAAAGTTTTTAAAATCTTAGAATAAAATGTTAATAAAAACCGTCTTGGGGCACTGTCACAGTGTAAAGGAGCTGGAATAGATTGGGAGGCCGTGTGGAGAGGGGCCAGACGTGAGGGGGGTGGGGGTCATCGTGGACTTCCCAGCCCCAGCCAGGCTCCCAGTTGAAAGCAGTCTACATGGTGACGCCCACAGACAGCACATGGGGTAAAGAACCACCCAGCCGAGCCCAGCCAACCCAAGAACCAGGAGAAATGATAAATTCTTGCTTTAAGACATCAGCTTTTGTGGTCGTTTGTTACACAGCAATACAGCAACATAGGAAAGTATCTTCATAACCTGGGTTAGTACAGATTTCTTCAGCACCTCATCGAATTTCTTAATGGGAATTATTCTTCTGTCGCTTTTGTATTATCCATTAATTGCTAACTCAAAAATTATTTTTAGAAAAGCAGTTCATGGTCTTCAGTGCTTTTCCTGCTATTTAGATTTTTGCTAAATGAAATAATTTGGTATTTCATTTTTCAATGTTATATATTATAATACAGTAATATGTCATTTAGTGCCTTGAACAGTAGACTTCCCAGGGTCGAATTTTAAATCTGCCTGATATTATTTCTTACATGGTCGGGAGGCCTTGGTCACCCACCATGAGCTGGGCAGGCAGGTCAGGACCAAGGCCAGTACAGGCAGCTGTAGGAAGAACAGAGCAGTCTGGGAGAAGTCTCAAAGCTGGAGGCAAACACCAACGCTAACTGCTGGGCAACAGAGAGGTGACCCAACAAAACGGCACCATCAGGAGTGTCTGTCACCAGGCAGTGAATCGGAAAGACAGGAGCAGGGTAGGTGACGGCTGACCGAGTCAGGAAGTCATCAGCGAAGGGGCCTAGACACTAGTCAGAGCTCAGGAGAGGCTGGAAGGAAAGCAGCACCAGAGACAGAAAGCGAACCCAGACCTGGAGGGCATCTGGTTGGGCACTAACCAGGGCGGGGCTGGATAAGACGGGACGTGATTGATGGTGAGGAATAAAACACTGACCTGGTAGCGGGGGTGGGGGTGGGGAGTGGAGGAGGTGACTGTTTTAGGGGAAGAGGAGTTCTGCAGACGGATACACAACACCGTGAATGGACTTAATGCGTGAGAACTCTACACTTAAAATGGTAAAGTTTATGTTACATACATTTTATTACAATAAAAAGAAATGTTTCAAAACTGAGGGAAAAGAATGCTTTCTATCATCATTGGTCAAAAATACTGGGTCTCTTCAATTACCCTGGGAAATTCCTAAGATCCCTCAAATCACTGCAGTGCAAGAATAGTCTGCAGATTGAACTTCCAACAAGAAATTAATTCAAGGGGCTCCCCTGGTGGCACAGTGGTTGAGAGTCCGCCCGCCGATGCAGGGAACACGGGTTCGTGCCCCGGTCCTCGAAGATCCCACACGCCAAGGAGCGGCTGGGCCCGTGAGCCATGGCCGCTGAGCCTGCGCGTCTGGAGCCTGTGCTCCGCAACGGGAGAGGCCACAACAGGGAGAGGCCCGCGAACCAAAAAAAAAAAAAAAAAAATTAATTCAAGTATGAATGCCTTTACCCCTACTGAGAATGAGCAGTAGCCAGGATTTGCATCATAATCAAGTTTGATGCAGCCATCTTTACTTCAGACGTGTGTGTACATACATACTTATACATATACATACATATACGTATACATAATAAATATTCATACACACATTTAAATATAACACTTGCCCCTCCCCCCCATGAAATTCACCAGCCTGACCTGGAAATCCCTCACCATTTCCCTGGAGCTGGTACTAAGAGCCTGGGGATGTGGCTGCTGCCACTCTGACACAGGCAGGGAAGGGTAAGAGCAGGGACCAGAAAGGACCACCACCACCCATGATCAAAATGCAGGGAAAGCCAAGGTCATTTATTGGTCATTTGGGAATTAGAGCAGCGTTAACTACCTAATGATAGCTGGCTGAAGCCAATACTGGGATGTGTTCGTAGGCATGCAAAGTAGGCAGTAGAGTGCCTAATAAATACATACATTTATTAATGGGAGGAATTAGGTAAGAATAAAAAGTGTAAGTAAAGGTAATCTAGAAGAAGATTTTGCTCAGGCTGATTAGGGGTGAACTGTTCTTCCAAGGTGCCTTAAAAAGTACACAGTACTGGGCTTCCCTGGTGGCGCAGTGGTTGAGAGTCCGCCTGCCGATGCAGGGGACACGGGTTCGGGCGCCGGTCCGGGAGGATCCCACATGCCGCGGAGCAGCTGGGCCCGTGAGCCATGGCCGCTGAGCCTGCGCGTCCGGGGCCTGTGCTCCGCAATGGGAGAAGCCACAACAGTGAGAGGCCCGCATATCGCCAAAAAAAAAAAAAAAAAGTACACAGTAATTTAGAGCATTTAGAAATCAGACTTTGGACAGGTCCATGCTCTAACGCACAGCCCTGAGCACAGAAGCGTGATTCCTCCACCCAAAGACCACGCACCACAAAGCCCCCAGACCCACACTCTTTCGTAACCTTCCTTACACAGCAGAGAGCTCACAGTAAACCCAGCTACCTGATTTCTCAACGCACACAAGATTAGAAGGCGTATCTAACAGGTGCAAGGATAATAATGTGGAAGAGGTGACAAGAGTCCGAATTGGGTGGAGGCCTGGAGCCACACTGAGCACAGGACGGGGTCCCAAACCCTCAGGGGAGGGCCGTCCACGCTGTGCAGTCTTTGTCCAACCCGTGGAGGGAGCGCATGATGCGCTTAAGGAAAGACTTCATAAAAGTTACAAAAAGAAAAAGGGTTCTGTTACCTGACATCATAAACCACAGTCCGACAAATATTCATCCATGAAGATACCTTCTTTCCCACCAATGTCAAGCCAAGGAGCCGCTGCCTGGGTTCAAGGCTATCAAACACTGCCTGCTACAAACAAACATATTCTCCTCTGACAGCCCTCGCCAAGTACTGGAAGGATGTGAGCAAGGGCAGCTTGCGTTCCCTCTCCAGCGTCCACCGTCTTCTGCTCCCTGCGGCCACTGCGGGCGGGGGCCCGGGACACAGCTTCCCCCCTGACCCAGAGCCAGGTCCCTGTGTTTCCTGCTGCGGAAACCAGGGGCTTATACGTGTTGAAGGTGGGAATATTTTTCTTCATTTGTGCGCCTCTATTTTCTCTTATCAAGCCAGCAATCACCAGAATCAATTATTTACTTGTCACCCTGTGTAAAAGCATTCCATTCACTTAAATGTCATGCTTTTTATTCCGAGATTTTAATTTTGTCTCAGTGACAAAAACGATACTTGGATAGTTTTTTTTTTTTTTTTTTTTTTTAAACAATCAACACCCGTGCAATCAATTCAAATTAGCTTGTGCTAATCTAAATTAGGGGAAAAGCAGAAGGGAGGAAAGAAGAAAAAAGAGGAACTTTTCATTAATACATTAAAGAGATACCAAAATTACCTCAAGTCAAAGTGAATCGTCAGTCTGCCAGTATGCCTCACTGCCTGTCTACAACTGGAGAAAACTAAGCCAGGAAATAGTTTGTGTTCTAGACTGTACAAACTTTTTGACTGTTTTAATAATGAGATTGAAAGTGACACAATTTTCTGTCTTTACTATGAACTCCTTGTAACGGGAAGAAAAACGCCCAGAGCTGGCTGCCTCTTCACAGGAAGACTGTGAAGAATTAATTCCATTCTGAATACATGTCACTTGACAAGTTCTAGCAGTAAACATTTATACTAGCTTTCCTTGGTCAGCAATGAATGAGCCAAATGAACTTCTGTGTGATCCTCTCTTCCACAAGATAAATTTCCTTTTACTAGTACTTCTGGAGTGCACATTTTGGCATGGGTGGCTTGAGGAATGGGGGACACTTGCTCGGCTTCCAGAGCGGCCACTGTCTGGCCTTTGAGATTTTGGCCATTCAAGGTCTGGCCCACCGTCCAGCAGTCTGGGCACCTGGGCACCCAGCTGCAGGGCGAGTCGCTTCCACGACACTGGACCCCTCAGCCAGACAGCTGACCGCACGGCTCCGAACTCACCATCACGCACAGCCGCCTGACCACGCTATCAGCCCCCTATCATGTAGGGGTGGGTGGCACACAGGCAACGTGACTTTCCGTGAAAACGCAACTGAAGAAAGAGTCTATCATCCATACGCTTCACGAGGTCAGTATCATCATGTTCAAGAACGAAGTCACAGCAGAGGCTCTAATTATCGTGAAAATGAATGAGATCGAAGGTCAGTCACATGTAAAATGTGCCTGCAAGGCAGAAGTTTAAAACAGACAATTCTGGTTTAGTTAAAAGTTTAGTTAAATTTGAACGTCACGTGTCAAAATGGTTTAAACGCAACTTAACTGTAATTCCAAAGGGCCCCGAGCGGTTCATCAGAAATGAGAGGCATACGCTGCCTTTTACACAGCTTCCAACTTGCTGACACCACCCGTTCCATGCCTTGGGGGGACCCCGAGTGGCCCCAGTGGCATCAGGATGAGACAAGGGGCACCAAACCATGGCAGGTCAGGTCACGATTTTATTCCTTTTGGCTTTTTTCTTTTGAGTGGAAGATTCCTAACTCTCTGCTCCTGGCAATGTTTATAAACAGAACTCTGAGAAGCCTCCAAACACACAAAAAAATCAGTCTTTTCAACAAAGTGTGATAAAGAGTGAACCAGCTGAGTCCTTACCCTGCAGACTCAGTGGAAGCCCTTTTAAGGCTTCAAAAACAAAAACAAAACTCAAAAACTGCCCAAATTGCTGGTTTTGATCTCCATCAAAGAAAAATCCTGTTAACTTAAGCTTTACCATAATCCATTACACTAACAACTCTGTTCTGGGGAAACTGAGAAAACGGTGACGTTGGAAAAGAAGATTTGGTCAAATATATGCAGTAGGGCTAAAACCTCCTCCACGACAGCATTTCATTTCAGCCTATAAAGACTATACTCTTGGTAATGTACCTCACAATCTACAATTATGTCTTATAGTAACAGAATGCAGCTGTTTGAGCATGGTGACCATTTTGAAATACCCATAATATTGAAATACCCATAAATATTGAATTACTATATTGTATACCTTGAACTAGTGTTACAGGTCAATTATACTTCAAAAACATATAAACAAACTCAGAAAAAGAGATCAGATTTGCCATTATCAGAGGTGGAGGTGGAGGGAGGGGGGAATTGGATGAAGGTGGTCAAAAGGTATAAACTTCCAGTTACAAGAAGTACTAGGGATGTCATGTACCCCGTGATTAATATAATTAACACTGCTGTATGTTCTATATGAAAGTTGTTAAGAAAGCAAATCCTAAGAGTTCTCACACAAAGAACAAAAAAAACTTTTTTAACCTATATGAGATGGGCATTCACTAAACTTACTGTGATAATCATTTCACGATGTTTGTAAGTCAAATCATTATGCTGTACCCCTTAAACTTATACAGTGCTCTATGTGCATTATATCTCAATGAAACTGGAATGAATGAATAAATATTTTTAAAAAGAGCATAGCTGTAAAATCCAAGATGACATAACACTTCATTTTTTCCTCCCTAAAATTTGCCATGAATTTTATGTTTCATCATGCACATAATATCTACATTCTACAACTCCAATAGCTTTTTATCAGAGGGATCCTGAGTCTTTGTTTAGCACGTATAGTAAATTACTAAGCTAAAGCATAACACCACAGTGCTTACTGGATAATCAGACTACAATATAATAAACTGTACAATTCGTCCTTCTAAAAGTAAGCCTTTCTCCCTTCCTCCACCCAAAGGACACTGCACTAGCTCCTCCATGTAACATTATAAAGTGTGATAATAACGTATATCCGATCCATTTGTTTGGTGTTTAAGGCTGACTTGTTTCCCTCCCAGGCAAAACATTCTGCAACATAAGATCAGCGACGATTATTACCTGTTTTTAAACTGTAAGTCGTCGGTTGTTCTGTATATTTTGACACCTTCCTAACAGGGATTCAAGATAATAGAGTTTAACTCCAAATTAACAACATCGTTAGATACATACCGGAACAAAATAAAATCAAAGTCTGCTTCCATAAAAGTGGAATCGTAATCTGAGGATAAAAGTCAGTTTACTGCTTCCCTTGTTAATCTTTCACCTTCTAAACTGCATTTTACAACTAAAAGTGAAAGAGAACTGGAGTTAACAACTCTCTACTTTGCGACTCTTTAACTTTTACGGGTTAATTCCCCGAGATCCGTCCCGCTCCCCACCATAACCCTAACTCACCACTTCTGCTGAGAAAGCGGTCTGGACAGAAAGTTCTGCGCGGGCTGACCCAGAACCCGAATGGGCAGGACGGCGCCCCCCGATGCGCGCGGTGTGGACGGCACCCCTGGTCCTGTGGGTGTGGGCGGCGCCCCAGGATGCGCTTGGTGTGGACGGCGCGCCCGACACGTGTGAGTTACCAGGTGTCCCACGCGCCGCCGGCCTGCACAGCCGCAGCCCCCATGGGGGAGGTACCCACGACGTGGCCTCCAAGGACCCTGCAGGTGGCCCGGGTCCCCGCCTCCCCATAGGCACACTTCCCGGCCCACACCTCGGGGGGGGCGGTGGCCTCTCCTCCAGGAAGACACGGAAGGGCACCTACTCAAGTGACGGGGGAGGGGGTAGGCAGATAAAGGCCCAGGAGCGCTGTCAGGAGCCGCCAGATCGGACACGGCACAGCGGCAAGGGTCCCCAAAAGACTGCGGGGAGGGGAGGTGCAGACGGAGCGCCGGAACAGGTGCGTGCCCTCGGTCCACGCCCGCCCCACAGCGCCCCTCTGGAAAGGACGCGTCAGCGCAGGGCACGGGCACGGGCACGGGCACCAGGCGGTCACGGCGCCTTCTGGCAGGTGACGGGGTGCACCGCGCACTCGACCGGCAGGCGCCGCGCTCACGAGCTTGTTCTCCAGGGCAGGAGATGGGTGGACAGACCCGCGGGCAAACACAAGAGCTCACAAACACCGAGAGGAAAGACAAAGCAGAGTAAAGGCGCAGTGATGTTGGCGGGATTCCGCAAGAGGACCAAGGAGGAGGTGACACGTGAGCAGAGACCCGAACCAAGTGAGAGAAGTGCCTCAGGCAGAGGGAGAAAGGATGGGAGAGCAAGTGCAGAGGCCCAGGGCAGGAGGGCGGCAGGAGCCTCGGAGGACCCGGGAGGCTGGGGTAGAACAAGCGAGCGGACGGGAGACAGAAGTCACGGCAAAGGCAAGCCGAGGGGTGCGCTTTCCCAGCAAGGGCACTGCTGACACTGGGGTTAGGAGAGGGTGGTCCCGTCCCACTCAGCACCGTGGGCCCTGAGGCACTGGAAGCCCACAGGACCATCCCTGTAAGCATCAGAGAACCACCCTCGTGCCAAACACTGCTGCAGGGGCAGGAAGGGGCAGAGCCGCCCCTGAGAACCTCCAGCCAGATCCCATGTGGCTTTGCCGACACGAAGAGTCGGTGTGATTTCGTTCTGAGCGTGACCGAGAGGCCCGCAGTGCTGGGAGCAGGGAAAAAAGAGCACACTGTCTGCCCTCTAGAGCTGTGGCCGCAAGTGTCTCTTCGAAGACGTCTCTGTCTGCTGCTCGAGGACCTGACTCTGGGAGGGGAAAGCAGCCTGAAGTGACAGGGTTCAGGACACTGCAGTCATCGGGGGTTACGACAGCCTGGACATGGTGGGCATGGCAGGGGTGCTGGAGAGTAGCAAGGGGCGGGGGGGCTCACAAAGACAGGGCCAGCAGAGATTGCCTGGGGCAAGCGCTGAAGAGGGGACATCAAAGAGGAGGCTGGACCCCGGAGTCCCTCGGGGCCGGCCTGGGCCACGTGGTGGCCTTCCGCAGGTGCCAGGGTGCCCGGGGAGATCACCCCCGCTCAGCAGAGACCCCAGCACGGTGCGCGCACTGCGCAGGGATGAGGACAGACCGCAGAGGGAGCCCAGGTGCAGCAGCCCCGGGGGGCCGGGGGCAGGATGTCACCTAGACTGGCCGTGGGGTGATGCCCGCCGCCCGAGACTGCCCCAGGGGCACAGGGTGACAGGCCACAAACCAGCCGACCCGGAGAAGGAGCGGCCGGAGAAGGGCAGGGCGTCCAGCTTCAGCCTCAGGCACCTCGGCCAGACACCTCCCCAGCAGGAGAGTCTGCCGGATGTGGGCCCAGAGCCCAGGCAGAGGACAGGGTCACCGCTCGGCCATCAGCAAGGCAGCCCCCACTGAAGTCACAGACTGATGTCACCACCTGGGGGGGTCGGCAGAGAAAACCCTGGCTTGAAGGCTGGCACGGGAGGAGGCAGAGGAGCCTCAGGAACCAAGCTGTGCAGCAAAGTCAGCCGCACAGGTGCCTGGAGGGGGACGCCGGTGAGGGACACCTGGAGGGGGATGCCGGTGAGGGGCAGCGCTTGTCAAAGGAAGGGAGTAAGGAGCTTAGAGGGAAGACCCCAGTGTTAGGGAGAGACAGACCCTCGGGGCGATGCATCTGAGAGACGATACAAAGAAGACAGCCAGCAGCGGTACTCTGAACGTCACCAAGCGGGGAGAGAGCATCCTGGTGGCCACCATCCCAGTAACGACATCAGAACAGGCCAGGCTGGGACTCACGCTTGTCTCGTTTTGTGCGTTTAATGCAAAGGAAAGAGGTGGGTGGTTAAATACCTGTGGTAAGTGAATGAAGAAGCAGCTTCCAGATAAGGCAAAACACGCTGAACATAAAAGAGTACATTTTGTTTCTGAAATTAAGTTAAACTCCTACTGGGTTTGTTTTTCACGATCACTTGACATTACAATTCAGCTTCAGGCTCATAAATCAAAAGGATTCTGCTTTCCACCACAGTTGTCATGTCTCTATATCAAGGTTTTTCCTGGTCACCAAAACACCCCCATTCCATAGCAGTGAAAAGCAAAACACGTAAGATGCTACAAGGAAGAAAATTTCGATGATGCTTCATTTAAATTAAAAAAAAAAAAAAAAGGCAGGAGAGAACAGAATACCTAGATGAATTAAGTAATTAATGAGGTAATAAATCACAGCTCACGCTAACTTCATTTAACCATCCTTCCCTCCCCAAAGGGAGGTACACAAACAGCACAAGGCAACAACAAAGAGCTTTAGGTCAGAAACTTTCTCAGTATTCGGCCATGACACACCATCAATTTAACAGGAAACTACTGTAGATAATGACAGTGTACCTTTATAACTGTATTTATTCAGCGCACCAAAACTGTCACGAAGGTAAGGCCTTATCATGACTGTGGCTGGGTAACAAACTGAATGAGTTAAAACAGCATTAGTTACCCTTAATTCTAAATCTAAGCTGTACACACCTCAATTACCAAACTGGTTTTACAAACACATAAAAAAAGAATTTGTACTTCAATTAATTCCAATTACAAAATGTTAACAAGAACAGGAAGTTAAAAAATCACTAGACTATAACATCAATCAATAATCTATGTTCAAAAAACTCAATTTATTAAACACTCAATAGATTTGAAATGGCACATGAGAAGCAAAGAACTATTCCCTATTTCACGTAATTTTAAAATGTTCCTCTTGAATAAAATGTATCTATCACCAAATATTCCATCTTTCACTGATAGGTACACGGTAAAATGATTCACGGAGACCCCCAATGGGGACAAAAGTTAGTGATTTTCTTAACAGGTGTGTCAAGTTGGAATTCATGCTTTACGACTTGTAATGGAGCCCCCAGCAACACAGTGTTTCTTTTAAAATCTGAATGAGCACTTTATACTCTGAAACAACATTTGCCTGGGGGGTGGGGGGGGGGTGGGTGGGTAGCTGGGGTCCTTGGGGGTCCCTCGGCATCTCTGCATTACTCATCTCGCTGTACCACACACTGATGGGAATTACTCTCCACCGGTGGAAACACCTCGAGAGCAGAGCCCTCGGATGCCCAGGCAGCAGAGCAGTGCCATCAAGATAAACCCGGCCACTTTCAGAGGAATGTCAAAGGGCAAGCAAGGGTGGCCACAGTGGAATTTCCCGCAGGGAAACATACCATCCAGGATTCTGGAGCAGAATCTCCCGCATCCCCAAATGCTTCAATTCAGGCCACTCATAAGGAAAACTTTTTAAAAGGTATTTCACAAGAGGGAATGAAGGGAACTCTATAAATCCTGGAGTCATGAAGTGACTCTGAATCCCAAACACCTGATCTGAACTTTATTAAGGATTTTATTTCCTATGAAAATAACAGGATGCATTTTCAATTCTTATTTTTCTTCAACAAGTCGTTACACAGCGTCACTTTTTAACTGTTCCCAGGAGCAGTAAGCAGATCACCACTGAATACATATTCTAAATGCACATCTTCTATAAGAACTAAAAAATCTGCACCAGAAAACACTGGCTGTAAAACCAGGTGATCTTCAAATACAGGGAGTCAACCTAAACAGATCACAGTTCACATGCTTATTAGTTTCCTGGGGCTACTGTAACAAATTAATACAAACTTCATGGGTTAAAACCATCCAAATGGATCGTCTTAACAGCTCCGAGGTCAGAAGTCCAAACTGGGTCTCGCTGGGCTAAAATTAAGTGTGGAAAGGACTGTACTCCTCTCTGAAGGCTCCAGGGAAGAACCATCCTCTGGCTTTTGCCCCCGTACAGAGGTCGCCCACGTTCCTCGGTTTATGGGTCTTTCCTCCACCTCAAAGTTGCAGCAAAAGCTGAGCCCTTCTCACGCGGCATCACTCTGCCCTTCTCTGCTTGTCTCCTCCTTGGAAAGGCCCTTGGACCCCACTGGACCCATCTGGGCACTCCCAGGTCATCTCCTCACCTCAAGGTCAGCTGAGTAGCAACCTTAATCCCATCTGCGCCCTACTTCCCCTTTGCCATGTGACAGCATGTTCCCCGGTCCCAGGATTGGGGGGGGAGGGGGAGCCATCGCTCTGGCCCCCCACAATTTGTAATCATCTACTAGTACACATACCATGTTATTTTTTTCACAGAGACACACAGACATATGCCACACACACACACACACACACACACACACACACACACTCTCTCTCTCTCTCTCTCTCTCTCTCTCACTCTCTCTCTCTCTCTCTTTGGATTTTCCTGCTCCAATTATGAGTTCTTGACTGACTCTGCTGAATAATTCTACAAACATCTGTAGAACTTGGTAGTGTTAAAATTTTATTTTTTTTAAAGAAACCTGTTCTTGAAAGAAATTTCAGATGGCTCCTAGCGTACAAACCAGAAACTATCTTTAAGTAAAAAAAAAATAAAAATAAAAGCAAGAAAGCCCCACCAAAGAGCTGTTTTAGGTTCATGGAGAGTTTGATACCGCCTATAAGCCCATTGCAGGGCTTATTCCAAAAAAGATCCAAAGGCTCCTGGAGGTATAATTCATTCTGCTACAGTCAGGTTGACCCATGGCTACACTTCCATTAAGTTAATTTTACTGTATCTCAAAAGAGTGAGTTTTTCCAGAAACTCTCAAGGTCTCCATTCAGTTAACCAAAGATATCTGAACTCTGTCTCAACTGTCACTGCTTTCCAATAAAAATAAAACATGACATTTTAATTTCAACCCCAGCTGTGGGAAAATGGACTCATCTTTACAATTCTCCTTTTTTTTATTAAGTGAAGAGACTTGCATAAAATAAATATGTGAACTTAATTAAGAATACTTTTGTCAAACTCAATTCAATTCTCAAATACTTCTGTTGGCCACTTTCTTTAAATAATGATCAGAGGAACAGTTTCTGAATCTTCTAAAGAGCAACTTTAATAATAATTTATTCTAAAATACATGACCTTTTTGTTCCCCAAACTGACTGTGTTCCTTGGAACACTTGGAAATATAAATTGGTATATCTCAAAAAACAACAACAAAACCCAAAAAAACACACAAAAAACCTCTTCTGTGGTCACATGTGTTTGGGAAAGGATGTATACATTATCCTCTTTTAGAGGGTCACCAATGCACATTAACTGTTTAAAATTTACAAGTCCCAAAGCACTGAAGGCTCCAAGTGTTCTCAGAAAGTTTTCCCAACGCCCCTGTGAACCTCCGGAGAATGAGAACATCTGCACAGGGCATCACTCACTGAGCACTCAGAGCAGCCTCATCACAAGTGGGAACAAAACCAGCCCCAGCTTAGCCCAAGAGAGTTTATGGGATCTATTTGCAAATACCAAATGTACAATCAGTGCCATATTGCAGCTAGGATTAAGATTTACTTGAGGGGGCTTCCCTGGTGGGGCAGTGGTTGAGAGTCCCACATGCCGCGGAGCAACTAAGCCCATGCATCACAACTACTGAGCCTGCGCTCTAGAAACCCTAAGCCACAACTACTGAAGCCTGTGCGCCTAGAGCCCGTGCTCTGCAACGAGAAGCCACCGCAGCGAGAAGCCTGCAGGCTGCCACGAAGAGTAGACCCCGCTCACCACAACTAGAGAAAGCCCGCACACAACAACGAAGACCCAACACAGCCAAAAATAAAAAAAATTCAAAAAAATTCAAAACACGATTGATTTACTTGAAACAACACAACTGTGAAAATGTACTGGAGCCTCTAATGGTATTTATATGCAGGGGTCATTTAAAGGAAACAATGTTTAACTCAATATGACTTTAAATGATCCCTGTCTAAACAAACCATACCATGTCTATAAATAGTCAAACTGTATCTTACTCAAAATGCTGGTCCTCAAATACAGCCATGGATGTTTCATCCACTGTATATAAGCAACAGATTCGTAAAAGGCATTCCAAAGGTTTTTTTCTTCATCCACGGAGTTAATCAAAAAGAATATTCAGTTCACATAAGCTGAGGTTAATTTTGAAGGGATGGGGAATTGCTTTTAAGTGGTTCTCACCCTGTTTTTCAATAAAAGTCTAGAAATATTTCAATCTAAACTAAAAATCTCACCTTTATTCTTAAACTATTAGCTATTCAAATATTAGTCACTCTCCCTTTTTAAAAAATTCTATAAATGAGATCTACTTCTTTAAGTTTATAGTCATTAAGTAGAAACAACACACTAGGCTCAACAGGTTAAAAAACACTGTCTTTGGTCAATGAGCCACCTGCTCTGAGAGATGCTGAGATACAGCATAAAGACCAGAAGGTCGTGGCCCGGGCAGGATCCCAGCTCTGCACACAAGCTGCGTGCCCTGGGCTGCTCACCTTCCGGCATCCACGTTTCCTCATGAACAAACGGGAGAGGCAAGGGCCCTGGGTTAAAATATGCAGATGCTGAGAACAGCACCAGCACATGAGCATTCAGCAAATGTGTCCTGTTATTACATTACTGCTGATTTCACAACGCTCTGGCTGATCATGTTTATTGCCCCAAATTTGTTTGTTATTCACTAACACAAAGGAAAATACCTCTCTCCCCCACTCAAGATCCTAAATTGTGAAGATGAGCTTCTCCCCAAAGCCCTGACAGGGTACTTCTCCTCGATGACCCATAAGCACCAACTCCCATTTCTGCTCCCATCAGAGTCCTGAACAATTGATGCCTTTTTCTACGTGTGCCTGGCCCATCTCTCTTCTTCAATTACTGATTCCTTCAGCTATATTCACCAAATACCCAATAACCTGTCAGGCACTGTTTGACACGGGAAATATAAAGATATATAAGTATCAGGTCCTGTCTTTATAAACCTATTAGTCTAGAAGGAGAAAAAAAAATGAAAAAAAAAAATTTGTCAACAGTTTAAAAAATTCTAGAATGGAAATATATCCAAAACATAGGACACACTATTGGCAAAAAGGCAGGCCTGGCTACCCTGCTAAGGGGAGAGGCCCGAGGCCGCAGAGCTAGTCAGGTGGACAAGGGGAGGGAGGCTGCTGGGCATCTGTTCTAAGCGCTGGCCGGCTGGGGAGGGCACGAGTGAGGGCCAGCAAGGGGAGAGGGTAAGTGGGCGGCAACCCTGCAGCCTGTGGACAGGGCCAACACGGTGAGGCTCTGTGCTCTACCCAGCAGAGGGCCTGAGAGATACAAGCAGAGGCCTTAGTGCTCCTGTTCGCGTTTGGAAAAGAAGGAAGCAGGAAAAACGGTAGAGCAAGTCAGGGAGCATCATGGTTTTCACAGGCCCCAGTAGCGGTGGGCCGACTGGGCATCCTCACACGCTGCACTGTGGGACACCGAGCCTCGACCAGGTCACGGCCTCGCCCCAGGTCGCACGAAAATGCTGGAACAATGGCGGAGACGGCCCTGAATCCAGGTCTCCTCCTGCCACCGGCCCCTCCTCTGCACCCCTCGAAGGCCAGATCCAAGGCCGCCTTTGGTCACATCACGTCCCTGGCGTGACCAGGGCAAATGAACCGACCTGCGATCAGATGCCTTCTGATTGAAACAGCAGGGTACACACATCACAGCTACACCAAATGAAGCTGATTTGGTAAATCTGGGAAAACCGTGCTTGAGCCCTGAAAGCTGGCTGCTACTAGAGATTTTTACCCTTCTCCGGTGATGTGCTCAAACCCCCAAATAAGATTCATGCCCATCAAATAATTAACACAGGACTTCAACTCTTCCATCCCTGTTAAGTACCATCTGCTTTTACCCACCCTATGCTCTGAGATATCCCTCGCCTGCTATCCTGATCCTAAGTAACCCCCAAACTGAAAAGTACTCCTGCTTGCTGCTGCTGCTGTGGTTTTTCCATTCTTACCTCACTCTGCCGAACCTGTCCCTTTAGTCCAGCTAAACACCCCTGGAAAAGCAGTGTCCTCACCCAAACCACTCCGGAACTGGGCCTCCATGGGGCGCGCTTCCAATGTTTTAGGTCCCTCCTGGTCAGGTGGAGGGGTTCGTGGAGGGGGCTGCTGCTGGCGTCTGGTGGGTAGGTTTCAGGGATGCTGCTAAGTAAGTATCCTACGATGCACAGAACAGACCCACCCAAAAGGAACCAAAATGCCAATCGTTCGCAGTTGAGAAGCCCCGATCGAGAATGATCCCAGGCCAAGCAGCACAAGCTTCAAGCTCTCACAGGGCGCAAACTACACACAACTCTTCCAATACAGGGCCACAGCAGTCAGAGAGCATGGGTTTGGGTGGAGAACCTTTACTGCATCTAAACACACACATCCTGATCACTGCCTTCGTCGAGGAGGAATCAGCGCACTTCTGACAGCAGACTTCTCATTGACCAGCCTTGCCACACCCATGGCACAGCCTTGCCAGGACAAGCACCCAACACGTCTGGAGACGGACTCCTACTGTCTCCAGTAGGGCGCTACAATGGCCTTGACTGCACGGGATCCCACCTGACCCGGAGGGCTCTTCCTAATGAAAGCCATCCACGTGTACAGACTTCTACCTCTCGGTAAGGTTTCTCATCCTTGGCATGTCTGGCATTTTAGGCTGAATAATGCTCTAGGGCGGGGTCTGCCCTGTGCACTGTAGGATGTTTAGCAGCATTTCTGGCCTCTACCCACTAGAGACCAGCCCCACGTCCCCCATCCAGGTCAACAAAGATCCAGACACTGCCGGACGTCGCTGGGGGTCGAGACCACTCCACTGATGACCCCTGCTCCAGAGCTTACACACCAGACTTCTCCTCACTTAGGTTTACACACCTGCATTTTCATTCACTGACTTGCTGGGTATAAATGTATTTAATAACTAAATCAACAAGTTCTTTCATGTTGATATTCTTGAAATAGGATGCCACCTGTAACCCTACCGTGGGAAACACGACTCAGAGCAACACTTCCCTGATTCTTGATGAACACAAATGGAAATTTATGAACACTGTTGGCACCAAGCATCAGGACAACCTGGCTTCCATGACAACAGAGCAATACCCTGACAGACCAACCTGGCCATTTGTCTGTTTTGCTTAGAGTTAAGCTTCTAGAGATGTCCTTTACTCTGTGGCATGATGAAATTCACAGTAAAAGGTAGTAGCTGCCATTTACTCAATATTTACTATGAATCCCATACTTGCTATTCTAATAGCAATACCCACTCTGTTTTAAATGATACAGTAACTCTATTTGACAGGTGCTGCTGCTATTCCCTTTTTTTTTTTTTTTTTTTTTGCGTTACGCGGGCCTCTCACTGTTGCGGCCTCTCCCATTGCGGAGCACAGGCTCGGGACGTGCAGGCTCAGTGGCCATGGCTCACGGGCCCAGCCGCTCCGCGGCATGTGGGATCTTCTCAGACCGGGGCACGAACCCGTGTCCCCTGCATCTGCAGGCGGACTCTCAACCACTGCGCCACCAGGGAAGCCTGCTATTCCCATTTTAACAGGAGGCAATCGAAGCACAGAGTGGTTAAGTAACTCACCCAAGGTCACACAGGAAATCCACACAGAGCTGGCATTTCAATCCAGAATCCACCCTCCTGCCTATCCTGCTCCTCCACCTCTCGTATAAAAGCATGCCATATTCATAACTACAAACCATATAATAATGAGCATACTGTAGGGGGATTTTACTTAATCTCTTTCAAAGACACGTGCTCTGCACCATAAGCGACGCAACCGCCGTGGACACCACACGCGTTAGGCCACCTGCCATGCACTCCCCACGGCTGTGGTCACTGCGCTGCGGCAGAGGCTGGGTCCCCCACCAGGCTAGTCCCGAGGCTGCTTGCTCACAGACCCCACTGCTCCCTGCAGGATGCACCTCCTGCCGCCTTCAAACTGGGTCAGGGCCCAGCCAGCAAGGGTTTGCACAACGGAATGTGAGCACGAGGGAAATGTGTCACTTCCGGGGGGTGGGCAGGAGACGCTCTGGAAGCCAGAGCCTGCCAGCCAGCCCCCTACTGGAAGCAGAGCTGAGACGGGGCCTCCATGGCGCCGGGGCTCCGAGGACCGCACGCTGCGCACGCGGCACGAGTGAGCACCGAGTGTGGGTCACGGGGGCCCCTCAGACTGCAGGGCCGTCTGTCACCAGCCACAGCTTAACCCGCCCTCAGTGACACACGCACTCACCAGCTGAGGGACCTTCACCTGGCCACTCAGCTCTCCGTGTCTATTTCCTTATCCCTGAAACCAAGATGGTAACAGCGACCACCCCCCGGTGCTGCAGTGAGAATCACGCAGGCTCACAAGCGTGAAGACCCGGAACCCGCCCGGTGCGGTCGGCACCCACTGTCCACCCTAACCCCTCCCGCACGCCGGCCACCTGGTCGCCAGGGTCGAGGGGCTTCACGCCACAAGGAAGGGATATGGACAGATATACGTACTGCTCCTGACTATTCTAAGGAAACGATAAATACGCAGACTCAGACGCTAACAAATAACTCAATGACCGTACGGAGGTTTCTCAAAAAACTAAAAACAGAACTGCCACAAGACCCAGCAATTCCACTCCTGGGCATAGATCAGAAAAAAATGCAAACACTAATTAGAAAAGACACATGCATGTCCATGTTCACAGCAGCACTATCTACAGATGCCAAGATGTGGGAGCAACCTAAATGTCTATCAACAGAGGAATGGATAAAGAAGATGTGGTACATAGATACACAATGGAATATGACTCAACCATAAAAAAGGCGGAAATAATGCCACTTGCAGCAACATGGATGGGCCTGGAGGGCATATAATTGTTATATCTTCTTCTTGGATTGATCCCTTCATCATTATGTTGTGTCCTTCCTTGTCTCTGGTAACATTCTCTATTTTAAAGTGAAATAAGTCAGACGGAGAAAGACAAATACTGTATGGTTTCACTTATGTGTGGAATCTAAAAACTACAACTAGTGAATAAAGCAAAAAGAAGCAGACTCAGAGATACTGAGAACAAACTAGTGGCTCCCACTGGGGAGAGGGAAGGGGGAGGGGCAGAACAGGAGGAGGGGATTAAGAGGTACAAACTATTATGTATAAAATAAGCTACAAGGATATATTGTAAAATGTGGAGAATATATTCAACATTTTTAAAACTACAAGTGGAGGGCTTCCCCGGTGGCACAGTGGTTGAGAGTCCACCTGCCAATGCAGGGGACGTGGGTTCGTGCCCCGGTCCGGGAAGATCCCACATGCCGCAGAGCGGCTGGGCCCGTGAGCCACGGCCGCTGAGCCTGCGCATCCAGAGCCTGTGCTCGGCAACGGGAGAGGCCACAACAGCGAGAGGCCCGCATACCGCAAAAAAAAAAAAAAAAAAAAAAAAAAAACTGTAAGTGGAGTATGACCTTTAAAAATTGTGAATGACTATATTGTACACCTACCTGTAACTTACAAAATGCTGTACGTCAAGTATACTTCAATTTTTTCAAAAAAGTAAATAAATAAACAATTAATAAAAAAGAAAAAAAAAAACTGAATAATAACACCCATGATCTCCTCTGGTACAAAGTGATGGAAAAAGAAAGTGGAAGAGAGATGACTGCATTTAACCAGCCCGACTGTTGCTCCTGCCTCACCCTCTGCCAATAACACGCACATAAACAAACACAAATACACACACATCCCCTTCTCAATGAGCAGACAATCTGCCGGCCAACTAACTAGAGATTCAACAGGAGCCCAGAGTGTGGTGCCAGCTGTCTGTGTGACACGCACAGTAATTAATGTCTCCTGAGGTCAAGGAGGCGGGGACAGAATCCGCAGACAGAGGAGGAGCGATGTGATGGGGAATCAGCCGGGGAGGTTCCTAGACACACAGGAAAGGTGACCGGGCAGGGAGAGACCATCACGGAACCTTTTGAGGAGCATAATCTTCCAAAGGCCATTCTCACCAGGTGCTCTTTACTTACTTGGGAGAAAAGTAAAACTGATTTCGATAGCGGAAATCATTGTCCATGCCCACAGGAGGTCGCCCACATCAACGACCAGCTTGTTACAAATGCAAGGTTCTGAAGTCTTTACGAGACATAATTTTGGTTGAAGAAAACAGAGGGAGACTTTCTCAAACATAGAGAGAAGACCCACATTTACATACTGAAAAGTATCTTACGCTACTGAAAAATAACCTAGTCAGGGGACTGGTGTGATAAAATGTGTATGTGGAGCTTTACATATTTTTTAAAAATTTTTCTTGGAGTGTAGTTGATTTACAATGTTGTGTTAGTTTCAGGTGTACAGCAAAGTGAATCAGTTCTACATATACACAGATCCACCCTTTTTTAGATTCTCTTCCCACATAGGCCACTGCAGAGTACTGAGGAGAGTCCCCTGTACTGCTGTACAGTAGGGACTAATGAGTCATCTATCTTATACATACTGGTGTGTATATGTCAGTCCCAATCTCCCACTGTATTCCTCACCCCACCCCCC
>RJWK010028408.1:0-25842 GCA_004363435.1 Platanista minor | reverse complement strand
TGCGGTACGCGGGCCTCTCACTGTTGTGGCCTCTCCCGTTGCGGAGCACAGGCTCCGATGCGCAGGCTCAGCGGCCACGGCTAACGGGCCCAGCCGCTCCGTGGCACGTGGGATCTTCCCGGACCGGGGCACGAACCCACGTCTCCTGCATCGACAGGTGGACTCTCAACCACAGTGCCACCAGGGAAGCCCTTGACCATTCTAATAAGGATTTTATTAAATGCTTTAGTTCTCTTCTTGATGTATGTGAGGTGGGTATGTATGTGAGGTTTGTGCGTGTGATGTGTATGCGTGTGAGTGTTGTGGAAGTATGTGAGAGTGTGTGTTTGCGAGTGTGATATATGTGCATGTGGGGTGTGTGTGTGTGTGTGTGTGTTGAGGGCAGCAGGCAGGCAGGGGGAAGGTGGATCAGTTTTCCACACTACACACCAAAATGATAAAAGTGCTTATCTCTGGGTGATGATCTTAATAGCTATTTTTTTCTCTGTATTTTTCAACTTTCAACAAGGAGAAGTTGCTTATGTAATAATAAGAAATGTTTTTAAGGAATATTGCACTGTCATCCATCTTGAATCTCTTAGTCCCAGCAAATCCTGTAGGCACCCGCTATCCCAGCCTGATACGTCAGTGGGTGAGATCTGATGGACTGCTTTCAGAAACTGAGCTGTTCATAGGAGCCATCTGGAAATGTGGACCCCACCCTGTTCTGTCATCCAGGGCTTGCCCAGATTGTTGTAGTAGGGCCTTGGCAGGGTCCTGAGCATTTGATTCCCAGGGCTCCTGGCAGCTTTGGAGCTGGATCCAAGCCAAGGTAGGGTAACCAGGTGCACGCTCCAGCTCTGAGAGAGGCCTGGTGAGAGCCAGGATGGCACAGAGCAGTCCCATCCAAGAGAGCTGCTCTAGCGCCTCACCTCCCAGACATGCATTATTCTCCTTGTATTGTTTTTTGAAATCAGGATGTGTCTGAAAATTTGCATGTACATTTAGTGAAGTGATATTTCTTGTTTTCCCAAAAGGCTCTTATTAAATCTGCAAGTTATACACAGAATGGAGCACAGTGCCTGGCTCATAGTAAAATGTCTGTTAATAAATGAATACACATGTGAAAAGGAAAAACTAATATCTATTTTCTTGTAAGAGTAATATGCCTCCCACTCATCCCAAAGTTAGCGATGTTTGTTTTGGGGTCTCACTGGGGCTTGATTAGCTGGACACAGTCTCCCTGGGAAAATCACAGAGGTACAGTGACCTGTGAGCCTGCCTGAGGAGACAGGCATTTTCCTTCATGTTTTCATACACATAGTGCTCCTCAATCATCTCCCCAAGAGCAGGAGAAATTTCCTGCTACAAAGTTGAAGTTCAGTGCAGGGTTCCACCGTGTCCAGGCTGCCTCCCATCTAAGGCATGTGGAATTCCTGTCTAGAGCAGGCCTGTTCCTTCAGGAACACCTCTGCTCACAAAACGTAAGGGCTGGAACTGAGCAGCCACAGCGTAGCCAGATGTTAATTTAAAGCAACAGGCACAAAAATAATTAAATTTTTTTAAAAAAGCAACAGGCACCTCCTACTCCTATTGTAGGACAAAGGAGTGGCTATGCTTAAAGGGATACTAAAAAAGAAAAAGGGGATTTATTCCACATGTAGAGTATTTCATCACTACAAGAAAATTAAGTATCTTGAATGATTATCTCTTTGGCCTCAGAAGGGAGTGGCTGAGTCCAGTGGTCTCTAAGTGGGTGCTCTTGGTGGGCTGGGCACCTCCTGTCCCATTCTCTAGCTGCTGTTCCCTCCCACCCCACACACGCACACACACTCTAAACCCCCCTTAGGTGGAAGTGGACGGGAGGTGAGATCCGAGCAGCCAAAGTCAAAACTGACAGGTGCAGACATAACTTGGCATCAGGGCCTTCTTCAAGATAGCTGTCCGATCATTGGCATTTGTCTTGTGGGAGGGTCCATGGGTCCCTCACAGCCCTTCCCCATCCCTGGGGATCTCCCACCTATGGCACCTTGACATGGCTTTGCCTTTCTGACTGACAGTTCAGCTCCCATTCAACCCCGCTAGGGGTCACCTGCCCTTCTAGAAGGTCCTCTTAATCCTGCTCCTCTCCATGGAGACACACCTGGCCCTAGGAAACACCCAGGCATTCTTGCTCAGCCAGAAACTGGGCCCTTCCCAAAGCTCGCCATCTCACGACTTGGCCACGAGTGGGTGCTCTAGCCAAGCCTCTCACCCATAGACATTTTCAGGTGTGGGTCAGGGACTAGTTCTACACCCATTAAATGTTAAGGCACACAAAACACATTCTCTGGATGGTTCCCTGGAAGCCCCCTCAGTTGGTTTAAGAAAGGAAGAAGTTCCCCTTTACCCTTCCCACATGGGGGTCGGGATTGGACACAGGCGGGGCAGAGATAGACAATATTGTCCACTCTCCAATGAAACCTTCACGTCTTCTTTTTCCATCAAAGTCTCAGCTTTCGTGTATCTTCACAGTGGTTGTTTTAGTCTCTTAGCTTGTCACGGGTAGGTTGTCTTGCCCTTGGTCATTGGTGCCTCCAAGGACATGCCCAGACAAACAGGAAGCTGTCTCAGCCCTGTCAGGCTTCATTGATTACAGCAGCCCTTAGATGCACAGGGAGTCAGTGGGATGTGGATTCAGATCCCAGCCCTTTGCTTAACAAGCCTCTGGGGCAAGTTACAGAACTCTTGGCTTCAAGTTACTCACTTGCAAATCAGGTTTAAAAACCCTCAGTTCACAGAGCTTGGGAGAAGTTTAGGGAGATAATATTGCAAGGCGTTTGGCACAGTGCCTGGCTTATGATAAATGTTCACTAAATAGGAATCGTTATTCTCACTGTCCTGCTGAGATATGAGCTTCCTGCTCTCAGCCTGGGAGGCATTCAGGCTTTCAAGGGCTGTTCTGCAGCAGAGATAACCTCATCCATTTTGCTGCCAGTTGCTAGTTTGGCTCCCTGAGGCGCTGGGGAAAGACCACAGGGGTTATCTTCACACAAGGCCTGGTTCCCATCCTGCCCTATCACACCTCAGCTAGATGACCTTAATATCCCCGAGCTCCAGGTTCTTCCCCTGAAAAGTGAAGACGACATCAAACTGTCTCGGAAGTAAACCCTCCTTGGCCTCACTGGGCCGTTGTGAGGATGAAATTAGGTGGCATATGGCAGGTGACATATGGCAGGCGTCTGGCACAAGGCTTGTAGCCTGGGGGCCCTCAGCAGTGGATAATTTCATCACCCTCCCCACTAAGGTGGTATCTGTCACCTACATGTCTTAATCCACAAAACTATTGTGAAGTTTGAAGGAAAGACTAGCAAGAGGGACTTCCCTCGTGGCACATCGGTTAAGACTCTGCGCTCCCAATACAGGGGGCCCGGGGTTCAATCCCTGGTCAGGGAACTAGATCCCACATGCATGCCACAGCTCGGAGTTCGCATGCCACAACTAAGGAGCCGGGGAGCCACAACTAAGGAGCCTGCCTGCTGCAACTAAGACCCGGCACAACCAAATAAATAAATATTAAAAAAAAAAAAGACTATGAAAGAGTGTACCTTATAAAGGGTCGCATGCGTTGTAAAGGATGAGTGGGCTCTGATGATTACCCCGAAGAATGGAGAGGCCAGAGGGTCTCTGAAAACTTCCTGAAGAAGAAACCCCTTTAAATTTCCTTCCTCAAGGAAGATTCAAAAGAGTCTGTTCTGCTGAAATATGTATTCCTTTCATAGGAATAGCACACACATGATTGGTAAAGGGGGTACAGTGTCCATATTATGTGGAAGTTATATTGATTCCTATGCAGTATATTCCAGCCTGTACATGTTTTGAAGCAATTAGGAGCATACCTTCTCACCACTAAAGAGGAAGTTGTAACATTTTATGAAGACCTTAAAAGACACGGAAAATCCTGCAGAAGTGCTTTTCTCTGGTACAAGTCGTCAATGGTTTAGTGGCTTCATGAACCACAATCCCTTCCAATGTTAGGCTCTCTGGGGAAGTGGAGAGTGCAGATACTTCCTCTGGTATTTAAGAACAAATTTTTTGTTGCTGTTTTCGAAGAAGTCTAAACCTTAGATTTTTCACTTTGGTGGTGGACCTAGCCTCTGTTAGAGGCAGATGCCATAAAGATCCTACATCTGGGCGAAAATAAAAAACCTCAGGTTTAAGTCTGCTGGGACAAAGTGACCATGAGTCTGGGAGCAAATGCTGCTGGTGATTTAGCCCCGCTGCTCGTTTATTGGGATCGGTGCTGTTTTTGTTAGAGCTCTGCTTACAAAGACCCATAAGTTTTAAATGATCTTCTCCAAATTTGTTTGTTAAACCCTTTCGTATTTACACCATGTGATTTTGCAAAAGGATTTTGCTTTACTTTGTTTTGTTGTGTTTTGTTTTCAGGATCATATATATGGCATTGTGGCAAAAATGCCCACATCAGGATCTGATCAGCAAGTCAGAATTACCTAAACCTCCAAGAAGCAAAACTAAAGTGTTTTGGGGGTAGTTCATTTCCCCTCACCTACACATTTTCCAGGTTTGATGAAAGTCATGTTACCAGGACAAGAGAATATTCCTCACACAGAAGAAAGTGAAACTCAGATATAACCTCCTCCAGGAAGGCCACCCCCACCCCCCATGCAGCCAAGTTGGTCTAGGTGCTCCTTCTCTGGTTCCCCCAGCTTCCTCTATTTCTCTGTCTCTGCTCAGATTACATCATGTGGCCATTGCCCATGTCCATATCTGTTCCCACCCCCTAATGTGATGTCACTGGTCTTCCAGGGTCCAGGGCTCAGCCACTGGGGTGGCATCAGGAAACATTATGAACTGAACAGAATGATACAGGAGCACAGTTGAGGGCTGGTGAATATAATAGTGTGACTCTTTGCCTGTACTTCTAGTCTTTGAGAATTTATTTCAGCGTTTACCATTGTAAACCAGTTGTAAGCCTGTTGGAACTCTTTTTATAAAGCTTGCAAAGTATTTCAGTTTTGTTTACTAGCTCTGGCACAGGCCTAAATATCCCCCTGGGCCTCAGAGAGCTATGTGGATGCATACAAAACCAGGGACAGGACCCAGAACGCTGTGTGTGAACAATGAATGAAACCAGGGCAGCAGAGAATGGGAGGGGGGTGAAAAAAAAGCCCAGGGCTCTAAGTTAAGCCAAGCTCTAAGCCACACTCTGCCATTCACACATTGTGTATGAGAGTCACTTTGCCTCCCTGGGCTGTAGTTTCCTTCTCTGTGGAATGAGGGTCTTGGAGTAGGTTCCATTACTTGTTCAACATATACAGGTCTTCAGGACCTGAACAGTCCCACAGAGGAAAAACTGAAGACAAGGCTGCCCTCGGGAGGTCACAGCCTGGAGAGTGAGACAGGCTCCTGCCCACAAACTCTCTGGGTGGATGTAGGAGGAATTAACATTTACTGAGCACCAGCTGTGTCCCCAGCACTTTATATCTAATGTCTAATTTAATGCCCCCTCTAAGGTAGCCATTATTACCCTCATTTTATAGTGGGGAAACTGAGGCTCAAGAGGTTAAATGATCACGTGTGCTAGCAAGCAACAGAGCTGGCATTTGAACCCAGGTCTGCCTGATTCTAAAGACCAAGATGGTTCCCACCCAATTTGAACAGTCTATGACTTCATGATTTAAAAAACAAAAATTAATTCAGGAGAATGCATGTTCATTTCCTTCCTTAAATCCGGGCTTTTAACTATTTGAATTAAAAAAAATTTTTTTTTTTTCTGATTCAGGAAGTGGATAACCTCCTGTTTTAGATTATATGTTAGAAAAAGCTGAAAGATGGCTCATTTGTTCATTCATTCATTCACGCAATCATTCAACAAATACTTATCGGGCGTTTACTATGTACTGACCATGCACTGCTCTAAGCACTGGATATATCATAATGTAGAAAGACAGACAAGGTCTCTGTTCTCATGGAACTGACTCTGTATTGGGAAGCAGATGATAAAGATGAAAACAACTAAATAAGATGATTTCGGTTTGTTCTAAATTCTAGCAGAAATGTGACCTAGGAGAATTGATATGGTAAATTTGGGTTCCATCTAAGTTAAGGTAGTTAGAAATGGCCTGAGGAGATGAAATGTGAGCTGATATCAGGTTGAGAAAGACCTAGCCAAGTGATGATCTAGGGCAAGTGCTTCCTGGGCTGAGAGAATAGTAGGTGAAAAGGCACTGAGGTAGGGCCAAGTGAGAGTCTCTGGGGAACAGAAAGGAAGCCGGTGTGTCTGGAGTAGATTAACAATAGGGAAAGTGGCAGAAAATGACATAGGAGGGAGATGGGATCATACAGGTCCACGGCACGGAGTTTAGACAGCTAGAGAAAGTCACTGGCAAAAGGTAAGCAAGGGGGCTTCCCTGGTGGTGCAGTGGTTGAGAGTCCGCCTGCCGATGCAGGGGACACGGGTTCGTGCCCCGGTCCGGGAAGATCCCACGTGCCGCGAAGCGGCTGGGCCCGTGAGCCATGGCCGCTGAGCCTGCGCGTCTGGAGCCTGTGCTCCGCAACGGGAGAGGCCACAGCAGTGAGAGGCCCGCGTACCGCAAAAAAAAAAAAAAAGGTAAGCAAGGTAATGACATTCAGTCTTAGAGATGAGAGGAACAGTAGAGTCATTCTGACCCAGGCTTCTCACCTCACAGTGGTCCAGTGGAAGAGACCTGCCCAGAGACTAACAGGGTCAGTGAGTGGGAGAGCCAGGAGTTAGTGGGAGATGCCATTCAAGCAGAGCACTCAGCCAAACCACTGACTCCCTGTAATGCAACTGCCCAGCCACTGCCCTGGCCCGGGCCACCAGTGTGTCTTTCTCCTGATCTATTGCACTAACCTTCACTGGTCTTCTGACTGTCACCCTCACCCTCCTAAGGTTTATTGTCCACACAGCAGGCAGAATGAACATGGTAAACCTTAATTTAGATAATGTCTCACCTCTGCTCCACCCCTCTGACGTCCTCCCTGTACCTCACTGTACCTGTTCACGTGTCTCCCCACCAACCCAGAGAGCAGGCCTCGTCTTAAATATCCTTGGATCCTTGGTGTGCTGGATAGAGGATCTGGCACATAAAAGGCACTCAGTAAATGCTGAATGAAAAAATAAACATGTAAATATAAAATCTGCAAACAAGAACACTAGGCGATTTCATTTCTGTCTACGGAGGGGCATCTATCTGGTTATTAGTTATGGAGAACACGTTGGTTAAGAGCATGGGCTTTGAACTGGACCTCCTGGGTTCCAATCCTTTCTCATCCAGTTACCAATGCTTTGACCTTGGATAAGTCATTAACCCCTTTGAGTCTCAGTTTCCTTGTCTATCTAGTGGGGATAATGATAGTATCCAGGGCTTCCCTGGTGGCGCAGTGGCTGAGAGTCCGCCTGCTGATGCAGGGGACGCGGGTTCGTGCCCTGGTCCAGGAAGATCCCACATGCCGCGGAGCGGCTGGGCCCGTGAGCCATGGCCGCTGAGCCTGCGCGTCCGGAGCCTGTGCTCCGCAACGGGAGAGGCCACAACAGTGAGAGGCCCGCGTACCGCAAAAAAAATAAAATAAAATTTTAAAAAATAATAAATAAATAATAGTATCCAACTCACAGTGCTGTTACAAGTATTACGTTAGTTGGTATACATAATAAACCATTCTTGGTACCTCTCAACTATTAGTCATTGATAGCATTGTTGATATCTCCATATGAAGTGAGGGAGACAAATGCCAGGAAGGTCTGGATGGCTTCAGTGGAGACTCCTGGTATAGGAGACAAAGTGCTGTCTTTGGAAGGTTCCCCTAACTTGCTGGGGCAACCTTGGGCAAGTCACTTCATGCTTCAGAGTCTGTTTCCACATCTGAATAATGGAGATAATCTTACTCCAGCTGTAGCTTTGAGATTAAGTATATCAAGTTTCGGGCACAGTAACTAGCACCTAATTCCAAAGGCAACAAATGTTTCCCTTTGCTCTTCTCTCCACTGGCCTGTGAGCTTTGCCAAGCACAGGATCCTTGTTAACCGTGCCTGAATCTGCCCACCCGCTTGTGCCTAGCACAGAGTCTGGCCCTGTGAACAGACAGTAAACAGTGAATAGAGAATTAATACTTGTGGACTCCGAAGTGGGCTCCCTTCGTCTGCTTCACACATCTGTCCCTTCATTTTTGTTTTCTCTGCCAGGACTCTGGTCCAGAGAATCATCATCTCTCATGGGGGCTATGCCAACAACCACCTACGGATCTCCCCATTCAGAGAAGGGCTTGTCCCTCCAGCTTACTGAACATGGTGCCAGATTTGTCTTTTTAAAGCACAGACCACGTCCCTTGCCTTGCAGAAGACTTCGTGGCCCACCAGAGCTGCCCCCCACCCCCAGCTCCTTAGGCTGGTGTTCAAGGCTCAACACAGACTGCCCCTGGCTGCCCCTGCCATCATGTCCTCTCTCTCTCCCTCTCTAACCTTACACGCACACACACACACACACACACACACACACACGGCACCAGACTGAATCACAGTTCCTTGGCATCACTGTGCCTTGCTCACATCGTGCCCCCTGTCTGGAGCGGCCTCCCAAGGCACCAAACCCCCATATCCCAAGGTCCCACTCTAATGCCACCTCTTCACGTGGCCTCACCCATTTGCACAAGCTAGAAGTGTCCCTCCTGCATCTCAGTTCCCCCAGTGCTTCATGGTGCAGCTCCTCGCCCACTTGCTGCCACAGATGTTGTATCGTGTTTACCTCTGCGCCTGGGCTAAGTGGGCCCTCAGTGAACGTGATGGACGAATGCGGTTGGCCTCCCCTCTGTAAGGGTAGGGATGTGTCTCCTTCATCTCTGCACCTTTCCTCTCTCACACACACATGTTTTCCTGAACACAGCAGGAGCATGATGCATATTTAATAGATGAGCCACCTAGCCTTGCTGTTCTAGTGCGCAAAGGTGTCTTGAATTGGTCTTTGTTCCTCAGTCCTGCTGACAGCCCGAGGTCAGACCACAGCGTCGTTCACTTGGACTGTTAGGCTCCTAGCAGTGTCTCTCTTCTTTCCTTTTAAGCCTGCACAGACTATCAGAGTGACCTTTCTCAAACAGAAATCTCATCATGCTGCTGCAAACCTTTCATTAGCTCCAAGTGCCACAGGATAAGGCCTCAGCTGCCTTCCTCTTCAGCCTAGTCCTCTGCTCCCCCAGGTTCCCTTGCCCCCCGCCCCACATACTTCCTTGCATTCCTCCAGAGCTACTGTAATACCATGGCAACGCTGTGTTGTTTCAGGCCTCTGTGTCTTGACATATGCTGTTCCCTCTTCTTCAAATGAAACCCCACCTCCACTCACCGTCCCCCAACATCTGATAAACAGCTGCCCATGCCTCAGAACCCAGTTCTGACAAAAGCTTCCTCTGTGAAGGAGGAGATGGCTGACCACATGAACAGCCCCCATACTAGCCATACATCCACCCCACAATACTGGGCATTCACTGTGCACCAGACATCCCCTCTAGGCAGCTGCTGCACTGGCCAGATTCCTGAGGTTGCAGTTGTCACTGTGTTGACATGAACTGTGCTTGTACCTGCCTCATTTCCTCACCCGGAGCCCTGAGGTCCGGGCTGCTGCTGGCTGTCATCACTGAGTGCCCCTTGTCCCCTAGTGCTCGCAAGGTGCCGGCACACGTGGAGGACCTGTAAATGAGCCACACTGAGCGCAGGGGAGTGGAGGGGAGGAAGTCAAGTGAGGAATAGGGTGGGACAATGTCGAAGGTTCGACCCAAGGCTTCCAGGGCCTCTCGAATCTTATTTCAGAGTCCAGGATCCTCCTGGTTAATAGTAAAAGATGCTTCAGCTTCGGCTGTCCTGGGGCTCCTGCTCAGGATTTGGGTGAGTGGTTCTCAGTGGCAAAGTCCTCAGGAAGTTCCCTGCAACCCCCCAAATGCTAGGCCAATGAACAGGTCCCACAGGCTGCTGACAGCTCAGCACAGTGCGAAATGCGGCTTTGCTATCATCAGGGTGGAAAGAAATAAGTCAGTCTGGCATTGGCTTCAACCATTCAGACCCTCAATGTGTCATTCTTCTCTTTAACAAAGCTTGCCGATACTTGCTTTGTGCTTGGCACGGAGCACAGAGAAATTAGATGCTTCCTGCCCTGGAGAAGTGCCTTGTCTGGGGAAGCAGGCTGTGTGATCCAAGACACTTCCTGGAACAAGTAAGTCACCACGTGGCTAAGTCCCAAATAGCAGGTTCCTGAAGGAAGAAGGAGTCTGGTGCATTCCAGGAACTGAGAAGACAAATGGGGAGTACCTGGAGATCAGGGACAAGATCCCAAGGTAAACCTGAAGAGACCCTGCAAGGTGGAGGTAGGGGGAGGGGCACAGCCTTGTAACTATAATAACAGCTAACATTTGTGTGGCACTCATTATGTGCCAGGCACTCTTCTAGATGTTTTACATGTGTTAACTCCTTTAATTGTCCCAATAACCTGTAAGGGTAATAATTGTGATGATTATCTTGTGAGTCAAGGGAAGCCATTGAATGGTGTCAAGCAGGGAAAAGAGATCAGATCTGTATATGAGAAACTTCCCTCTGGCTCTGGTATGGAGCACTGAAGAGGGTCAGAGTAGATGCCAAGAGACCCACCAGGAGGCCCACACCAGTGGTCCAGGGTGGTGCTGGGCGGGGGTGGGTGGGTGGAGAGAAGGGAGCATATCTGAGAGCTGTTAAGGGGGAGAGTTGACAGAACTGGTTAGCAGTTACTCATTAGCAGTACTAAGCCCAGGTTTCTGACAAACCTCCCCTTCTCCAGGCAAGTTAAGGCCCCTCTTCCAGGCTGGCCCAGGCCTTGCTTCCTTCTAATAGTCTTGATCGTACCCAACACCAGACTGCAGGTCAGTTTTCCAACAAGCAAATCACAAAAAGTCAGCTGCCCAAATGAATAATTCCCCAAAACCATCACTTTGCCAAATGGCTTATAAGCCAGAAACTAATTCATCAAAAGCCAAATCATTCAAAATTAATTCCCTAAGTTTGCTTGTTTCTTTTGAAAACTCTTATGCAATTTATAGCAGTTGGTATTAGGTGGGATAGACATTTTTTTGTATTAATATTAAGTAGGCAAAAAAGAAAACTTACAAAATATGCATAAAGTATTAAAAAATGATACAACAAAACTCCTGCACCCAAAACCAGTTTTTAAAAATGAACACTACCAGGGCTTCCCTGGTGGCGCAGTGGTAGAGAGTCCGCCTGCCGATACAGGGGACACGGGTTCGTGCCCCGGTCCGGGAAGATCCCACATGCCATGGAGCGGCTGGGCCCGTGAGCCATGGCCGCTGAGCCTGCGCGTCCAGAGCCTGTGCTCCGCAAGGGGAAAGGCCACAACAGTGAGAGGCCCGCGTACCGCAAAAAAAAAAAAAAAAGAAAAAAAAAAATGAACACTACCAAAAACAATTTTTATATTAAAAAAATGAACATTACCATTACCTTGGAAACCCCCTGAGTGCCCCTCCCTCATCCCATTGCCTTCCTCCTCATCCCAGAGATAATCACTCTCCCAAATGTTCTGCCTTTCTCTCTTGCTTTTCTTTATAACAACATAATTGTATCTTTAAAGAGTATTGTTTTTTTAGTTTTGCATGTTTTTTAACTTTATATAAAAGGAATTAGAGAACACCTGTTTTTCTGTGACATTTTTTTCATTCAACATTATGTTCCTGAGAGTCATACTTCTTAATGCATAGAATCCTAACTCATTCGTTTTCTTGGCTGTATAGTATTCTGTTTTATGAATACATTATAATTTATGTATCCATTGAGTTGAGGAAAACTTAAGATGGTTCCAGTGTTTTTCCATTACACATAGTGCTAGTAGGAACATTCTCAGATATGTCTCCTAGGGCACATATGCTATGGAATTGATCTAGTTCATTCTTTACAACAATCATATGAGGTACATATAATTAGCCTCATTTATAGATAAAGTAACTGAGGTTCAGAAAACTTCAATGACTAAAGATAGGAGTCTAATAAGAAGTGCGAGGCTTTTGTATATTGAATCTCCCCACCTCATGAAGTGGTCTCTCAGAGGAGAAACCCACCCTCTGACCCATTCCCTAAGCAAAGAGTTGCTCTCTGGACAACTTCTAATCCCTGCCCCCTCCCCCACCCCCCCATCCCATTCCTCACAGCATCCCACCAGTCCCTCCCTCCAAATCTCATTTCTCCTTGTCCCCTCCCTTTCTATCCCTAAGCCCCACTACTGTCCAGGTTTCAAATTGATGCTGACCACCCCTTGAGTTAAAGCCAAGAGCCAAGGACCTTATCTCCCACCTACTCTTCCCACTTTTCCTATCTCTCAGCCTCTTGCCCCCAGGCAGGCATCTTCCCTCCCCTTCTGACCACAGACACCTCTGCCCTACTCTGAGAATCCTGATTACTCTGCCTAGGATGCAGTGTATCCCTCTCCCAGATGGAGCTCTTTGAGCAAGGGTCTTTCATGTCTATTTCCACAGCTGTTCCAGAGGACTTCTCTAGTGATATTTACACCGTACATCTCATGTTATTAAGGACCTGTCTTATTCCCCTTTATCTCCCCTGGGCCTTGCACAGGGTGAGTAACAAATATTGAATGAAAGGATTGATTTTCACCCAAACCACTTCCTGTGCCATGCCTGGATTAATTTCAGTTAATGTTTACTGATCTGCTTTAAAGTACCAAATGCTGTGCAAAGCTCTCCTGCTCTGAGCAAGCAGAGTCATTCTCTCCATCTCACCTCTCCAGGCTCAAGCAAGGGGCCTACCCTGCATTTGCATCTACACTATCTTGCTGGCAACAGTCTCCTCTGGGATATCCTAAAGTTCTAGCCCCTAACAAAAAGCACTAACATTCACATAGCTCTTTCAAGTTTAAGCAGCACTGTCAGATGCATTTGGTCTGTCCAACCATTCAGTGCTACTGGTGTCATGATCTCCATTTTGCAGATAAGAAAACCAAAGTCCACAAATATCAAGTGACTCACCCTGATCCACACAGAAAGTCTACAGAATTGAAGCCAGGTTTTCTAATTTGAGAGCCCTTGCCTTTCCACTATATTTAGCCATTTTCACCATGAAGCCTTTGTCAAAGCAATGGAAATTGACATGGTAGAGTGGAGTGGTGGGAAAGGATGCCAGCTTGGGGTAAGTCGGCCTTTGAGTTTGAGTTTGAGCTTCGTCACTTAGTAACTGTGTGACCTTAATCAAGTCACCAACCTCCCAAATCCTGAGTGCTTCATCTGCAAATGGGGCAGTAGCACCTACCTCACAAAACTACAAGGATTCAATGAAAAACATGTGTATGAATTGCCTTACATGTAGTCAGGGCTCAGTAAATCTTAGTCCCTTACCTGGCCTTTCCCCCAAACTCTACGACAATAATCCAGTACTCCAAGTTCTGAGCCTTTTATGTGCATGCTGGGGACCGGTCACCCGCAGAAGATGGGGACACTGAGTTCAGCACAATGGACAAATGCATAACTTCCTCACTCTTGGGTCCTGGTCTTTTGTGTTCCTCTGGTTGGTTGGTTGCCTTTTGAGACTTTTGAGAGCATATATGTTTGGGTTTGCCCACAGCTTTATGCAGTGTGGTTTAGCTACAGAGCATAGTCTTAGCATTCCTTCTCCCATAATGAACCCTTCACCCTGCCCAACAACTATCAAGTTGCAAAGGAGTTTGTGGTTCCTTGAAGCCCACATCACCTTCAGGGGACTTTTTTGTAGCTCCTTTTCATCTCAGAAATTATCCCCTGGGCTTCCCTGGTGGCGCAGTGGTTGAGAATCTGCCTGCCAGTTCAGGAGACACAGGTTCGAGCCCTGGTCTGGGAGGATCCCATATGCCGTGGAGCAACTGGGCCCATGAGCCACAACTACTGAGCCTATGCGTCTGGAGCTTACACTCTGCAATAAGAGAGGCCGTGACAGTGAGAGGCCCATGCACCACGATGAAGAGTGGCCCCCACTTGCCGCAACTAGAGAAAGCCCACGCACAGAAATGAAGACCCAACACAGCAAAAAATAAAAATAAATAAATAAATAAATATAATGTGTACTACATGCCAGACATAGGACAAATTTAAAGGAGAAAGTTAAAAAAGAAAAAAAGAAAAAAAAATTATCCCCTGCCACACAGATGGTCTATCAGTCCATTTCTGGAGACTTAACTGAGTGCCAGCTCATGTACCACACATCAGAAATAATTACTATAATGACTGAGGCTGGCAGTTACTGGGCATTTATATGTGTTCAATAGCACTAAGTGCATTATACACATGATCTCGTCTAATCTTTTTTTTTTTTTTTTTTTTTTTTTTGCGGTACGGGGTCCTCTCACTGCTGTGGCCTCTCCCGTTGCGGAGCACAGGCTTCAGACGCGCAGGCTCAGTGGCCATGGCTCACGGGCCCAGCCGCTCCGCGGCATGTGGGATCTTCCCGGACCGGGGCATGAACCCGTGTCCCCTGCATCGGCAGGCGGACGCTCAACCACTGCGCCACCAGGGAAGCCCATCATCTAATCTTAATAAAATATTGGGATGGGTGGTTACTCCATTTCTAAGACGAGAAAACTGAGGATTAGAAAGGCTTGGTAACCTGCTCAAGACTGCACTAGTTGCAGAACTATGGTTCAAAACCTTGTCTGATTCCAAAGCTCAGAGTTCTTTCCCTGCCATAGGAATCTCCCCAGTCTCTTAATGGGAGATAGAAACCCAGAAACAAACACCTCATTCGTTGCAAATAGCCCTTTGTTTCTGATTATAAAAATTGGTTTAGAATATAAAGCCCTACTCTGGGGAGGCCGGTTAAGGAACTGGGGTGAGAGGAAGACTTACTTTTTGAGTACTTTTTTGCACTTGGTGAATTTTTGAACTGTGTAGTTATTTTTCTTTTAACCTAATGACGGGAGGCAGGTAGGATATGCCACCCCCAAACGTGCCACTTTGACATGTGGGTTATTTTGAGCTGAAGGCAATCAAGACCCAGCACTTAGGAAAAGCTTTTTACCTCTCCCTTAACTGCCTAAAACAATTTAGAAAGGGGGCCTGCACCAAGAAGAGAGCTGTTACCAGAGACAAGTATTTCACCTGAGAGACATATACACATGTCAGGGCAAACATCTGTTCTTCTCACCTTTCTGTGAATTGCTTCCCCCTCTTTGAAGACCCAGACTCCTATCCCTTTCCTTAGCTCAGGATGGTAGATAAAACTCAATTGCCCGGTTGCCTTTGAGTCTCATATATTTGCAGAAATTTGTTTTTCTTCTATTAATCTGCCTTTTTATTATGGGGCTGGGACGTCTCAGCCAAGAACCTAGAAGGATAGAAGGAAAATGATTTTTCCTCCCCTACACCAGTTTTTTTTTTTTTTTCTTTCTTTCTTTTTTCTCCTTTTTTCCTGCGGTACGCGGGCCTCTCACTGCCGTAGCCCCTCCCGCTTGGCAGCACAGGCTCCAGACGCGCAGGCCCAGTGGCCATGGCTCACAGGCCCAGCCGCTCCGCTGCATGTGGGATTCCCCCCAGACCGGGGCACGAACCCATGTCTCCTGCACCGGCAGGCGGACTCCCAACCACTGCGCCACCAGGGAAGCCCCAACACCAGTTTTTTTAAACCAATTAAAACATAGTAGAACATTTAGAAAATACAGCTAGTAATAAAAATCATTCCTAACCCCACTTCACACAGATACTCATATCTGCTTTTTTCGCTAGGCAAACGCTAAAAAATGGGATTATATTTACACATGCCGTTTTTTGTAACCTGCTTTTTTTCTCATATTACTATCTTATGACATTACTTTTCATGTCTATGAATATAGATCTGATGGTACTGATGAAGTTCAAGTGGCTTCCAAGCCCCTTTACATGTGAGAATGCTGAGATGAATTTTGAACGGGAATTTGCAGCATCCTGTCACAGAGGGAGGCAGGGACGGCGGGCTTACCGCAGGGCATGCTGGGCCCTGTGCTGCTGGCTCAAGGAACCGAGAGGCCAGGGGCGGGGCCCGGGTCGGGAGGCGGGCCCGAGGGTGGGTCCGGGCCGGGTCAGGCCTGGGGTCCGCTGGTCTCCCCACTTCAAGCTCTCTGGCGTGGCTAGAGCTGAGTGGAGTAGTGATCGAGCTGCGGAGGTTCATGGCTGGGGCCTGCTCCTGGAGGGTAACTTTGGTTCTCCTCTGGCTCTAAACTCGGTGGCACCGGCGGGCAGGCGTCCCCGCCGGGGAGAGTTGCAGACTAGGTCACGAGAGTGCCCAGAGCTTGCTAGACTTCAGACCTGCGGGCGCCCATGGCGCAGGTCAGTCACTTTGACGCTGAGGCCCCCAGGCAGCCAGGAGGCTTGGGGAGGCGACCACCGTCAGGGATGGTGGTGGAGTGGCCCAAGGGAGATTTAGGACATTTCTGGACCCCAAAGTGTCGCTTCTCCGTGTTCTTAATGAAACCTTTAAAAAATTAGGAAATAAGACATACACAAAAATAGAATAATATAACCAGTCTCTATGTACTCATTACCCAGCTTAGTCACATCTTAGTATTTTCCTATATTTGCTTCAGCTGTTTTGTTCTTTAGGCAATGAAGCATTAAATATATAGCTGAAAGTCTCTGTGTAACCCTCCCTAATTCCATTTCCTTCTCTCCCTGTAGGTCATTGCCATCTTGAATTTGGGGCTTATCAATTTATCAACTCAATGTGTGTTTTTATGCCTCTAGTAGATACGTATTTATCCACAAAAACAGATGGCATGTTTTGCATGTTTTAATCTTTATATAAACGGTATTCTCCTGTAACTATTCCTGAATTTCCTTTCATCCCCCCTCAATATTTTTGAGATTCATTCAATATAACTGCTGTATAATATTTCATTTTGTGATTATACTCCAGTTCATTTAAACATCCCTCTGTTCAATAAATAATCACACAATGAACATTCTTGGACATGCCTCCAAATACACAGGTGTGATAATTTTTTAGGATATATTCCTAGGAGTGTATTTGCTGAATCATGGTGTACACACAGCTTCACCTTTGCCAGACAATGCTCCCCAAAGTGATCATAAATCATTTTACATTCCTACCAGCAATGTATAAAAGTTCATATGGTTCTATGTGGTTGCCAAACTTGATTTACTTTAATAAAGCTTTAAAAAGTTTCTTTTTTAACCAAGTTCAAATTGCATCTCTTCTATTTGCTCTCAATTATACCTAGTATGAATTATTTTGCCTCTCTAAGCCTGGGTTTTCTTATCTGTAAAATGGGGATAATGATACTTTCCTTGCTATGATGAGTAGGAGGATTAAAGAAAATAATGCATATAAAAATGCATACTCAAATGACTGGCTAGAATTTGATAGGTACTCCAAAAATAGTAGTAGTAGGAGGAGTAATAGTAGTAGTAATAGTAACAATAATAATAATAAATGGTAAATTTGTATTGAGTTCTTGCTATGTGTCAGGCGTTGTCCTAAGTGCTTGAAGCTCATTGTCTCAATTACTTGTAATAGCAACCATATGAGGTTGGTATAAGTATTAGCATAGTTTTTCTGGTGAGGGAGCCAAGGTGTATATAGTTCAAGCAAATTGCTCAAAGTCACAGAGATAGTAAGAGGTACTGCTGGATTCAAATCTCAGGTTTGTCAGAGAGTTTGGACTTTGAAACTGCAGACAATGGAGAATCACTGAAGGAGAATAATTCATTCATTTGCCTGACAGCAGTTTGTGCTACCCTATAAATAGTGATCATTATTATTATGTCGATGAGGCAGTGTAGAGAGGAGGAAGGAGAAAAAGTTGGAGTTAGATGACTCACTTTGTGCCTGGCTCCGTGCTAGGCATTAGGGATGCACTAGGGACCAAAACACTTTCCTTGAGGTTGCCTGGAGTCTGGTTCAGTGTTTCTCAAGACCTGGTTCCTGGACCATCTGCCTGTCAGTGACCCTGGCTGCCTGTTCAACATGCAGATTCCCAACTCCCCCCTCCTCAGAGATTCTGATTCTGTAGGTTTCTGGAGGAACATTATGAGCAGAGATTCTGACATTCACATAAGTTTGAGAGCCACTGATCTTGCTGGGAGGAAGACAAGTAAACAGATGGCTACAATACAGAATGATAAGAGTTACAAAGGCAGGTCCTGGAAGAGTTTCTGGAGGAAGTCTGGTCTGAGCTGAGACCTGTCAGATAAGAAAAAGCCAAGGGGGCAGAAAGGAAAGGTAGATTCAACCTGAAGGGAAAATGAGAGAAGTGGCTCTTTTAGAGAAGAGAATTTTAAAGTATTTTAGTGTGACTGGAGTGCAGAATGAAGCAATGAGGCTGCAGAAGTGGGCAGAAAAGTCACAAAGGTCACAGAGCCTTGCTGGTCATGTCAGCGAGTTTGGACTACCCTACAGGTAGTGGGAAATTTATTTTTTGGGGAGAGGGCATCGATAGTTTTGAATTTAAGAAAGAACCCTGTGGGGACTGCCCTGGTGGTCCAGTGGTTAAGACCCTGCGCTCCCAATGCATAGGGCCCGGGTTCGATCCCTGGTCAGGGAACTAGATCCCACATGCCACAACTAAAAGCCCACATACTGCAACTAAAAGATCCCGAACACTGAAAGGAAGATCCCGCAGGCAGCAACGAAGATCCCGAGTGCCACAACAAAGACCCAGTGCAACCAAATGAATACATAAATAAATATTAAAAAAAGAAAAAAAAGAAAGAACCCTGTGGTAGACACAATGTAAAGAATAGGCTGCAGGACTGGAATAGGGCAAGAATTTCCTCAGGGCAATCAGGAAGGGAACAGGCACTACTGACTAGGACTGAGACAATGGCAGGGAGAGAAGGTGGGAAGTGGACAGATAATGAGAATCCATAAGGGTGATAACTGATTGGATACGGCTGGATGCCCATAGGAAGGAGTTAAGATTTTCTTTAGCAAACTGGGTCAATGGTAGTGAATTTCATCATA
This sequence comes from Platanista minor, assembly GCA_004363435.1. Taxonomy (NCBI): domain Eukaryota; kingdom Metazoa; phylum Chordata; class Mammalia; order Artiodactyla; family Platanistidae; genus Platanista; species Platanista minor. Next base: position 6,881 of record RJWK010028408.1, on the reverse strand, counting down.
GTTTAAAAAAAAACACTGGAAGAGAAACCAGTGTGGAGGGAAAATGATAAGATCACTTTAGGACATAACTGAATTTGAGATCCTTATGAAATACCCAAGTAGAGCCATCCAGAAGATAGGTGGAAATCCTGCTAGTTACTCACTCAATATCCTCTCCCCCTTCTTCTCTCCTAACAGAAGCCAGCTTTGTTTGGGACAGTGAAGTGCCCAGTTAAAACATTCACCCTCCTAGACTCTCTTGCCAGTCTTCCCAGACTCTCTGTGGTTGGTCATGAGATCCAGTTCTGACCAATAAGCTCTAAGTGGACATCCTCGAGTGGAGGTTCTGGAAAAGCTATTGTTTTCCTGATAACAATGTATAGGCCCAGGCGGCATTTGCCCTTCACCCTGTCCTTCCCTCTTCCTGCCTAAAGAGGGTTGCGATGCTTGGACAAGATACCACCATTTTGTCAGCTTGAAGATGAAAGCTTATGCTAAGGAAGGTGGTGGAGGGAGACAGAAGGATTTGGACATTATGGAGCTGTTGCATGGCCCTGGGCTGTTTACCATCTGAGAAAAATAAACCCTAATTTAGTTAAGCCACGGGGACTGGTTTTCTGTCACCTGCACAAAACATGATCTTAATTGATTCAAGGGCGAAAGCTCTGGAGACCGATCTGGGTTAGAGATAGCAATTTAGGTCAGCATCTAGATGGTAACTGAAAGTGTTTGGGTCGATACAAGAAAACCAGGCACCCAAAATGCACGAAAGTAAGAGATTCTTATGGGTTAAAGGACAGAGAGGGCTCAGTTTGTGGGCAATGTTGAAAGGAGGAATTCCTGTTCACAGGGCAAGTGTCTTTAAGTTATGTTTTTGTTGTTGATGTTTCCATAACCTCATTCAAAACAAAACAAATCAATTTAGGGCTATTCAATTCATACTCAACCGACGTGAAATTTATTTTGTAACAACTTTCCAGGTGCTTAAGCAAGGGCTGATGACTCTGGTCATAAGTGTGGTGACTTACTTCCCAGGGTGTGGCATGTTTGGGGCTCAGGAGCTGACTTGGTAAACCTGAGCTGTCCTCTGTTTTTCCTGGAGCAAGTGCCCCTGGAGTTCCTTCTGGGAAGGCTGGTGCGAGTGCTGCTGGCACAGGACCTGTGTTGCAATTTAACCGACCTGTCCTATCTTTTGTCGAGATTATTTGTCACAGCGTCCTAATTGATTAAGAAGCCAATCAGGCTAATTTTCCTGATTCCTCACTTCTCCCCACCTTGCCCCCAACAAAAAAAATCCCCAGGCCAAAAATCTATTCTCCCTAACACATGGAAACATGTTATTCCCTCTCTTGAACACTTTTGTGGTCTCTAGGATAAAGCCCAAATGCCTTATTACAGCATATTAAGCCCCAGTCTTTCCATCCTCGATCCCTGATAATTGCCTCCACCCCTCCCCCATCTCTGCACACATGGGCAGCCACCCTGAATGTCTCATTCTGCCCACATTCTTCTTGCCCTTTCAAGCCCTTGCAGACTGTTTTCTTGCCCAATAATGCTTTCTCCATCTCCTGCACTGACTGCCTACCCACACATACTCATTGCAGCCAGATTCATTTGCTGGTCTTCCAGCAGCCAGGAATAGCTGGAAACCCAGGAGCAGTCCACTTCCTACTTCTCCCTCAGTCCCTCCGCCCCCCCATCCCCAGTCACTCTCCAACGCCTGTTGATTCTATCCCCTAAACATCTGTAAATTTGTCCTCTCCTCTCTGTCACTCCTGATACTAACCAAATCACTGCAAGTCTCTTTAGGAGCCTCCATGTCTTCAGTCTTTCCCAATTCAATCAATCCATCCTCCCCTCTGCACATTTACCCAGGTCGATCTCTTCCTTAAAACCCTCTAGGTCCCTAAGGGAATCGTCCCTGCAGAACTTTCAAGCCTCATTCTCTACATTCCAGGAGTTGAAAAAAATGCAAATCCAGTGTTGTCCACAGTCCTCTCTGTCCTGCACAGCCCCTCTTCTGAGCTCCTGCAGGACCAGCCTGGCACAGTAGTTAAGAACATGGCCACTGGCACCAGAAGGCCTAGATTCCAGCCTCGGCTCAGCCACTATTAGCTGGGTGCTCTTGGGTGAAACCTCACCATGTCAGTTTCATGACTGGTAAATGAAAGCTAAAGGTAGCCCTCATTCATGGGGTTGTTAGAAAGATTTTAGAAGGTAATGTTGAAAAGTACTCAGAACAGTGTCAGGAATAGAGTCAACATTACATAAGTGTTAACTATTATAATTGTTTGTTACATCTCATTTCTATGCTTGAAATGTGTCTATTTTGTCCTCTTCTATTGTCTAGAATAGTGCCAGAGACACTGGCAGCAGATGGCTGTGGCTAGAGTATGGGAGTGGGAGACAGACTGTGAGAGGAAATACAGGGAGACTAGGGGCCAAGGAAGTTTAGCTACCTCAAGGAGTGTGAAATTGGCTTTTAGTTCTCTGTAATCCAAGTTTCATCTTAGTTTAGAAACAGGTCTTATGGGAAAATCAGGCCCAAATGTTCCCCAGTATCTTCCCTGTGCCTAGTGGACAGTATGATTCCCTGTGCTTCACCAAGGAGGCTTTCTCCTCCCTTCAGAGTAATAATACCACAATACCCTGAGATGTATTGATCTCATTCCATTTCCAGGTACTGTATTTAGCAATTATTTTTTGAATTTAATCTAAACATGAAGTGGGTACTACTGCTTCCCCATTTTATAGATGGGGAAACCTTAGAGAGGTTAAATTACAGCTTATTAAGAGGTGAGTTTGGGATACAAGGTCATGTTTGCCACTTTCCAAAGCCAATACCGTTAACTGCTATTCAGATTGCTTCATAAAAGTGGATTTGTCACTTAATCTGAAAAATATCTGCCGATTTGCTCACATGCTAGACCCAGTTCTGGGCACTGAGAACATAAATTGAATATAGGAGATCCTTTCTCTCCAGGAGCTCATAGCTGCCTTGTGGGTGCAAACTAGTCAACAGGCAATGAAGCCAAGTGTGGGAAATGCACAGGGAGCTAGAAAGCAAGGGGAGGGAAGCACTAACTCTGCCTGAATAGTGGGGCTTGGGGTCCAGCCATAGAAGTGGCAGTTAAGTCTCAAAGTTTGGGATTGGGAGTGATGATCACACTAATGATGTTTCTGGAAACATAAGCATCGGCAGGTGGATAAAACATTTATTCTTTAATGCTTATCATGTACTGTAAGTGACAACAGGAAGCTCCAGAATGATCTGTATTATTTTATTCTACTTTAACAAAACAAATACATGTCTATGGCTTAATAAAACATACACACACACAGAAAAATGTTTGGCCAGTTATATACCAAAATATCAGTATTATCAGTGGTTACTACCAAGTGATGAAATTTCAAGTGATTCTTTATATATACATTTTTTATTGTGGATTATATTTTTATTTGTATAAATACATTTTATATTATGAAACATAATTTTATTGTAGAAATGTAAATTGGTACAACCACTTTAGAAAACTATTTGATGTTATCTAATAAATTAGAAGATGCAAAGACAATTCCATTCACAGGTAACATGTTAAAGAAACTTTTGCACATGTGTATCAGATTTGTAAAAATGAAGGTTCAGGGTAGAATTGGTTATAATAGCAAAAATGGGAAACAACTTATATCCATCTCAGGAAAATGGATAAATCCACTGTGGCTGTCATACAAGAGAAGACTTTTTTTATTTTTAATTAATTTTTTTTTTTTTTTTTTGCCACGCTGCTTGCGAGATCTCATTTCCCCGACCAGGGATCGAACCCGGGCCCACAGCAGTAAAAGCACAGTGTCCTAACCACTGGACTGCCAGGGAATTCCCCAGAAGACTTATTATAAAAGACTAAAAATGAAGAAACTACAGATTTATGGCATAACATGGATGACTCTTAAAAGAATAATGTGGAGCTTAAAAAAGCAAATCTCAGAAGAATACTTATTATGAGTCCACTTTTATAAAATTCAAAAACATACAAAATTTATGTTCAGGGATACATTCATGTGATAAAAGTATATAGAAAAGTAAAGGAATGATAAAAACAAAATTCAGGAAGGTGGTTGCTTATGGGGTTGTTTTGTTTTGTTTTGTTTTGTTTTTTTGCGATACGCGGGCCTCTCACTGCTGTGACCTCTCCCGTTGCGGAGCACAGGCTCCGGACGCGCAGGCTCAGCGGCCATGGCTCACGGGCTCAGCCGCTCCGCGGCACGTGGGATCTTCGCGGATTGGGGCACGAACCCGTGTCCCCTGCATCGGCAGGCGGACTCTCAACCACTGCGCCACCAGGGAAGCCCAAGGTGGTTGCTTCTGGAAGGAGGAAAGTGATGAGATTGGAGAAGGACACACAAGAGCTTAAGGAATCACGTTCTGTCCCTTAAGCTGGGTGGTGGCTATATCAAGATTCACTTCATTATTATTCTCGACACTTTATATATAAGTGATATATTATTTTATATATCATATATTTCATAATAAAACTTTTCCTCATCTACAGTGTTAATTTTTTCATAATGAATGTTATTTCTTGTTATATTAAACAGAGAAAGTAAATAACAAATGTAGTAACACTTTAAAAATTCTTCTTCTCTTGTACCTTTTCCATCCTTGTCTTTTTATGTCATTCATTCACCACATATTCATTGAGGACTTAATCTGTATCAAACTGTGTGTTGGGGATACGGTGGTGTTACATGGTGCCTGTACTCGTGGAGTTTACCTTCATGTGTGCCCTCCATATCCCTATAAAATTCTCAGAGTTAGGCTTCATTCTCAGTATTTTACAAATTCATTAGCAATTTTTCTTAACATAGCTGTTAAGCACCCATGCTCTGAAGCTAGAATGCCTAAATTCAAATCCTGGCTCAGGCAAGTTACTCAACCTCCTTGTACTTTAATGTCCCTAACTATGAAATGGGGAAAAGAACAGTAGCTAAATACCTCATAGGGTTGTTGTAAGATTTAACTAAGTTAATGTATATAAAAGACTCAGAACAGGGCCTGGCCCATGGTTAAATGTTTAATAAATGTTACCTTATTATTATTATTGTTCTATGACTATTCCCTGAGCACCAATTCTGTGTCAGGCCTAAGTGAGGGACTGGAGGGAGATACGGAGGTAGAATGCGACAGGAGCTGGAGACCAACTTCTAAACAGACTACTGTGAGGGGTGAGGAGGGCTATGGTGGAAGGAAACCCAAGGGCTGCAGGAGCATAGAGGGGCCCCAACCCAGGCTGGCTGTCAGGAGACTCTTCCCAGAGAGGCTTGGGGCTGTGTCCCCAGGTTGCAGTCTATCGCATTTGGGTGATGCTCTAATATCCCCTATGAATGGGGGCTAGGAAGTGTTGATAGGCTGCCATGACTGTGCCTCGCTGTTAGAGAGGCCAAGAGGTAACTTGTAGATCATAAGGTCACTTAATCTGTGGTGAGCCTACACACTCAGTCTTGGTGGATTCAAATTTTCCTTTGCAGTTATGAAGTTATGGCGCAATGTATCTCGTGTGGAAAAAATGGATTACAGCTGGGATTTCTTTAGTTGTTTTGGGAACTACTAGAAAGGGTTTCCAGTAGGAATCTGGTTCAAAGCTTTCAAATCTGGCTTCTCATTTGTTAGTTGAAAAATAAATATAGGCTTTGTAAATAATCTAAATACCTAGAAGTAAGGGAGTAGTAACATGGATATTTAATAATTAAGTAAATTGTGGTTTATCTATAAAATTGAATATAACTATTAATATATTTACAAGGATTTTTTAATGGCATGAGAAATGCTTATGAACAAATATGCTGTATAAAGGCATTATTAGCTCTATCAAGTGAAAAAGAATCCGTAGATAAAATGCTCGAAGAAAATATACTTAAAGGTTGACAATGGTTATCGCTAGTTGGTGAGATTATAGGTGATTTCTTTTATTTTTTACACTTTTTTGGACATCTAATTTTTCCAACATGAGAATGTATTTTAAAGAAAGCTTTATTAAGACATAACTCACATACCACACAGTTCCACTATTTAGAACATTTAGGGTACAATTTAAAGTACACAATTCAGACCTCCCTGGTGGTGCAGTGGTTAAGAATCCGCCTGCCAATGCAGGGGACACGGGTTTGAGCCCTGGTCCCGGAAGATCGTACATGCCATGGAGCAGCTAAGCCCGTGAGCCACATCTATTGAGCCCACATGCCACAGCTACTGAAGCCTGCACGCCTAGAGCCCGTGCTCCGCAACAAGAGAAGCAACCACAATGAGAAGCCCCCGCACAGCGACGAACAGTAGCTCTTGCTCACCACAACCAGAGAAAGTCCATGCACAGCAACAAAGACCCAAAACAGCCAAAAATACAAATAATTAATTTTAAAAAAAGTATACAGTTCATTTTTGTTGTTGTTGCATATTTACAGAGTTGTGCAACCATTACCACAAACTAATTTTAGAACACTTTCATCATCCCCGAAGAAACCAGTGTGTACCCACTAGCAGTCACTCTGCATTCCTATTCCCTCTCTCAGCCAACAACTGATTTATTTTCTATTCTATAGATTTGCCTGCTCTGGAAGTTTTGTATAAACAGAATCATACAATACGTACCCTTTAGTGTTTGACTTCTCTGATGAAGCATCTAGGCTCATCCGCGTTGTAACATGTATCAGTATTTCATTTCTTTTTATTGACAAATAATATTCCATTGTATGGATATTCCACATTTTATTAATTAATTTATCAGTTGATGGAATTTGCTTTGATTCCACTCTTTGGCTATTGAGAGTAATGCTGCTATGAACATCCTTGTACAATTTTTTGTGGACACATGTTTTCAAGTAGAATTTTATATATATATATATATATA
>RJWK010028407.1:0-25842 GCA_004363435.1 Platanista minor | reverse complement strand
TGTGGCCTCTCCCGTGGCGGAGCACAGGCTCCAGACGCGCAGGCTCAGCGGCCATGGCTCACGGGCCCAGCCGCTCCGCGGCATGTGGGATCTTCCCGGACCGGGGCACGAACCCGTGTCCCCTGCCTCGGCAGGCAGACTCTCAACCACGGCACCACCAGGGAAGCCCAAGCCTTCTCTTTTTAAATTTTTGCTCTTAGACCTGAAACTGCTTCTACAACATTCTTGCCCTCAATCCCACCCCCTATGGTGGGAAGATTTAGGAGATGGGCATTCCCCTGTTCAATGGCTTCTGTCCCGGTCACCATCATCCACCCCAACAATAATAGCTGCTCCAGTTTGTGAGGGCTTTCAAGAGGGGATCAAAGTGTTTTCACCAACAGTAAATGACTATTTCTGACCCCCAGGTCCTGCCACGAAGAGTGTAGATGGCGTTATTCTCCTCTAGAGATGGGATAAATCCTGATGTGCCCCTGGAACTTCTCCTTGCCTTCCAGAAGCCTGGCCAGACCCATGTAGCTCAGGCCAGACCCTGAGCTCATGGACTGAGCCCTCCCTGACTCTACCACAGGCTCTCTTGTGCCTCCCACAAAGGATAAATAGCAATACATGCTTTTGATTGATGGGAAAAAAAGCATCTGCTTGGGCAGGTCATCCACGGGTTTGAGTTGCCATGGCTGTCTCTTAGACCTAACAAAGGTTTCTTTGTTGTCTTAAAAAAAATCACTCAGTATTTCTGAAAGTGAGCCTGGAAGAACAGTCGTTCTGTGGGGATGAGAAGCTGATATGAAAATCGGAGTCCATGGTTAAAAAGTCTTGAAAAGTTTGGGTTGAACAGAGTTAAACAGGGTCTGCAGTCCTTTCTCAGCTTTTGAGAAGTCAGTCAATGCGCTCTGTGACTCTTTCTCCGGGGAGGGCGTGAAGACTGGTTTCTTAAATTTATAGGACCTCTGAACCTGCTGGCCATACTGCACCTTGGAGGAATTTTGTTTTGTGGAGGAAGTTCTGGGAAAGGTAAATTTACCAATATCAGCTTGAGGAGAAAACCTCAGTTTGTCAAGTTGCCCTGTGGGTGAGGAAGGCTGGATTCTGGCTCCAAGCCACTCACCCTTTCAAGGTTCCACTCGAATATGAGGAAAGGCGTTTATCTCAGTGATCTCTGAGATTCCTCTTCATGCCAGTCGTCCACCGCCCGAGCCAGATCTCGTCTACCTGGGCCAGTCCTCACCGTTCCACGCACACGGAACCAACCGCTGCCTCCATTGCCAAAAGCCTGGGCGAGGGTCTGACTGAGCTGACTCTCCTCTTGACATTGGAACCAAGGTCGGCCTCCCGACAGTGAAGAGCATGATAGCTATGGCCCCCCACTACGGCAGGAAGAAGGAAACCCCGGAGGCAGAGAGACTCTCTTTGCCAATTCTAGGACATCCATGAGTTGTGAAAAGACTCCCCTTCCAGCAGTCCCAGAAAGGAGTTTATTAAGGGAGGTGGAAAGGGTCAAGGCAATGAAGCAGGCTTCCTGACATCGTGTAGTTGTTTTTTTCTGTCTAGTTATAAGCACAGACCTGGCTCTTTTCCTTCAGGCTATCCAGTCTTTTACTCTTTATTTGGGTTCCCCCTACGTGAGCACCATTGCATACTGTTCTGTAGGTTAGTCACTGCACAAGGACACCCTACAGAGAGGGTGAGAAAGGGCTGAAATCAGGCTGGCATTCCATTCATGGAGCAGTGCACCAGGGGGTGGGGCTGTGTGGTCTGAGGAAGGATCACTCTTTTCAATTCACACAAGGCGCTGTATAGGCTACTAGTGACCTCGTTCAGTACTCAGTAAAATGTGCAAGAGAAATAAAAGCATAATCACATCATCATTATTACTACTATTATAATTACTGTTGCTGATATCATCATCAAAAATTCAATATTTTGCTTTGGTAAGATAATGATCCTTATGTAAAATTAGGCCAATTAAAAGTAGATAGATTTTCCCTTGTACTCTGTTGGTGGGAATGTAAAATGGTGCAGCCACTAAGGAAAACAGTATGGAGGTTTCTCAAAAAACAAAAACTTGAACTACCGTGTAATGCAGTAATCCCAGGTCCGTGTATATATCTAAAAGAATTGAAATCAGGATCTCCAAGAGATATTTGCTCTCCTATGTTTATTGCAACAGTATTCATGATGACTAAGAGATAGAAACAACATAAATGTCCATTAGTGGATGAACGGATAAAGAGAATGTGGTATATACATACAACAATGGAATATTATTCAGTTTGAAAAAGAAGGAAATCCTGCCACATGTGACAACGTGGATGAATCTTGACATTATACTAAGTGCAATAAGCCCGTCACAGAAGGACAAATACTGCATGATTCCACTTCTATGAGGCATCGAAAACAGTCAAACTCATAGAAGCAGAGAGTAGAATGGCAGTTGACAGGGCCTGGGGGGAGGGGAGCTGGTGTTACTGGGTCTAAAGCTTCAGTCATGCAAGATGAATATGTTCCAGAGACCTGCTGGATAGCATTGTGCCTACAAGTGACAACACAGAAGTGTGCACTCAACAATTTGTTAAGAGGGTAGATTTCAGATCAAGAGTTCTTACCACAATTGAAAAAAAGAAGTAGATAGATTTTAGGAGCAAATAAGCTGATAAGAAATAGGTCATGTTTATGAGGATGTAGCTACCCAGGGGGAGAGGGCTGGTGAGAAGTGAGGAATCTCGGTGTGTACTGAGCACCAGAACAGCTGGGACTGTCGCAGCGAGTATCCCGCTGGCTGTGATGACAAGCTGAGACCAGACTTGATTCCTTGGCTTCACCCTTGTCTCCTCCTCAGGCAGCCTGTGGTCCAAAAGTGGTCATTACCATCACCACCCCTAGTCCCGGCACTGCTTAGGGAGGACGCGTGGATAAAGGGAGTTCTCTGCCAGGGGACGAGTTCTCTGGACACTGTGGGAGTCGGCACAGCACCCAAATAAACAGGGCTCTTTCCTTTCTCAACAGCCTGGAGTTGATGGCTGAGTTTCATCCAACACTGAAGGCAGGTTACAGGGAGCTGGGATGAGCTGTTTTCCCTTGTCCTTAATTCTTCTTCTTTGTTGACTTAGGGGAAAGCAGGAACTAAATGAGTAGGATAATTAGGTCAATGGCTTTCCAGGTAGAGAACAGGTTTTCCCATCCCTGGAGAGACATCATTGCAAAGTTGCAGGAGAGTCAGCCTGTCTGAGCTGGCGAATGTGAGACCTTGCTGAGTGTGGTTTCCTTTGCCATAAAGTTCATCCCAGTGGGACCACAGGCACCAGTAATGAATGGAGTTACAGTAGGCAGTGAATGAGATTTGCACTTCTCTTTTCAATAATTTTAAGCACGTCAGGCTCGAAAATGAAATATTTCTTCATTAAATAAAATTGTGTTGAGCATCTAGTAGGCAAAACTGTTTGCCCACCTAACTGTGAAACTACCTGACCAGACTATCATGTCCTATCGCCATCCACAAAGTTATCAAGAAAACTTTCATCGACTCAATCATTCATTTATTCATTGGATAAACATTTATTGTCGTAGACACTGGCCATGGGATGAAAAACATGAATAAGGCACACAGTCATACAGAGAATGAACAATCAGGGACTTCCCTGGTGGTTCAGTGGTTAAGACTCCGAGCTTCCACTGCAGGGGGCATGGGTTCAACACCTAGTGGGGGAATTAACATCCCGCATGCCGCGTGGTGTGGTCAGAAAAACACAACACAACACAACACAACAAAACAAAAAGAAAGAAAATGAACAATCAGTTATGGTAGGATTGGTGGGGTAATTAGAGTGTGCATTGGAGCACAGAGGGAGGGTACCCAGCTCAGTCTGAGGGACCATCCAGGATCTGAACTGAGTCTTCCAGGACGAGCAGGCATTATTAAGGTTAGGCAAACAAGGGAGGGAACAGCATATGCTGGGCAGACCAGTCTGGCCTCAGGCCTGGTTGTTGTGCGGAAAGTATGTGCGGGACTCGTGAGAATGGAAGCTGCCTATTTCACTCAGCACAGTGCCCTCCAGTGCATCCATGTTACAAAAGGCAGGATTTCTTTCTTTTTATGGCTGAATAATATTCCATTGTATATATACACCACATTGAGAAGGGACTTTTATGCAGCACCCTGGGAAGTGCCATTTTTCATTCAGATCATGTGACTGTTCTAAATTAATGAACTCATTTTCAATTTCAAGGGTTTTGTGTGTGTGTATGTGTGTGTGTGTGTGTGTGTGTGTGTGCACAGAGGCCAAGGAAGCACTAGCTGTAGATGTTTCAGTTCCATTAGAAGAAGAAGGCCCCAAAGAGTTAAATGATGACAGCTTTATATCAGTGTCAGGAGCTGTTTCAAAGAGAAAATCATTTATCGTAACTTCAATTGTGGTTCCCTTTTTCTTTTGTCTGGTTCATAAAGCTTTTGGAATTTCCATCTATCACATGAAAAACATCTGAAGTATTATGAACTCAATAATAAATTTAGTTAAAAAGTTTCAGCATTAAAGATAAACTTATTTATTTTTCTAGTGATAACAAATAGAAACTTTGGTGACCTCAATGGTATAATGAAAACAATTTTCTTTTCTAAATTTAAGAACACCCTAATGAAATAGCAGTAGAGCTGAAGTTGGTTGTGGTCCTCATAAAATTAATAATTGTGTCCAAATATGCTGTGTTATTCTACCAAAACAGAAGTTGCAGTTGTAAAATGTATAAATTTTTAAATGTATGCACAAAGCAACTACAGAATTTTTTGTAAATCCACCATCAGTTGGATTTTAGAAATACTTGAATCTTTGAAGAACTATGTTGTAAACCAACTCATGTCCTACAATAGTCTAAAACTTTTGTTCTTGTTTTGGGAAATGAATCCTTTACCTTTTGGTTGCATTATGTTCACTGTTGGGGGAAGTCCCTAATCAAAGCATATAAGGAACAGACCTCCCCACAAACCTCAGCTTTTGGTGATTTGGGCTAATTGTAATTACTGAAAACAGAACTTGCTGACAGGAAGACATTTAAATTAATTCCTGAAAAAGAAAGGGGGAACTGAGCAAGTTTAAGAACAAATGTGTACAAGATTTAATTTTGAAATTCTGTAACTGCACTTGTGGAAAGTATCTTTTGATAGAACTTGTTTTTTTTTTAATTGGATACATTTATATTTCTTATCAAATAGAATAAAATGGAGGCTGTCAGTTTTGCATAATCTAAATTTGATGAAACATTCAAGAGACTCATAAACTGAGATAACTTATTTGACACATTTTGGCTTGTAGAATAAATGTTCTCTGAATAGAGACACAGAGACTCTCCCTGTGACAATACTGGAGTTGGATTATTTAAGCGTTGCAATAAAGTCTGAATTCAGACTATTCCTCATGTAGCAGAATTTTCTCTGAGCTTAACAGGTACCTCAGCACCTAGAGAGAGACTATTTTCTCAAGAATTTAAATTTTATTAATCATCAAATGCAACTTTGAAGATAATTTCTGGCAATTTTATGAAAGAGTTAAAAATACATCATACTGAAAAACTACAATCTTCAGAGAAATACTAGTGACCGATTTAGAGACCAATATAATTAAGACAATGCTTAAACTACATGACAATAATGATTCTGTTTATGTTTATATTATTTTTTTAACGCTCAGATAATCGATTCTAGGAAGTTTTTTCTTTCTCCTATTTTGCTTGTGTGCACAGACACATGTTATTTTAAAATAACTTTATTTTTGAAAATAGTTTTTGTACAGAAATCTTGCAAATCCCACCAATAAAATAAAATCAGTTTGTCACGTAAAGATTTCATATGTGTATATGTATGTCTGTATGTTAATTAGTTTTGTTGTTCTTTTCACTTTCAAAAGTGTCTGGTTTGGAAGATTAACTATATGGTCACACTTTCTATAAAAGACAGTATGAAAAAAATTGTCTGCTCTGAAAGTGTCAACAAAGACAGAGAAGATAAGGGAAATCCATGTAATGTGATGGAATAGTCAAAATACTGTCAAGAAAAAGCTTTCTAATGCCCAGTTCTTCATCTCTGCGTTAGCCTTGGGTGAGGTGTTTTTCATTTTTGCTGAGTGAGGCTGTTTTTGGTTGTTATCTCAAACCTGTCCCCATGGAAAGGGTTTGTTTCCATGTCTGGATTGATGCCAAAGCTAAGGTAAAGGGCCAGCCCTATGAAGTAGGGTTGAGGATAGGAATTCACTGGAGGAAGATTCTGGAACCAGAGGTGTCTGAGAATTCATATAAGCCTTGGGAAGGCATTGGACATTTCACAGGGTAGGGAACTCGGATTGGATCCAAAACTTGTACAAGTCTTAAGGAGCTGAGAGACCCCAGGACTCCCTGGTCTTGGTTAGTCCCAGTCCGAGTGCTTTCTGTCATCTGCAAACACTTTGGAGGCAGTTCCGTGTAAAGAGGCTACTGGCTTGGGATCTGACAAGCCACGTACTAGTCCTAGCTCTCTCACTGGAGAGCTGGCGTAAATTTTGGGGAAATCAAACTTAGCCCTTGTGGGCTATGTTTCCTCTGTACAATATTGTTTCTAAAGTTCCTTCCAACTCCAACAGACAAGAAAATCGGTCTTCTCTCATCTGTTCCTCTTACCTTCCACTAGATGGCGATGTTTGTCGCACGCTAACGGTGCCGCTCAGGATCTCAAACTTCCCAGTTGTAGTAGCTTTTAAGACACGTCCACTCAGGCAGTGCCTTAGACCTTCTGCCCCTGCTTTTCTGGGGACGTTCTTGAAGTGCTTGCTTCCCCTTGCCTCGAAGACACAGCACTCTGCAACTTTCCCTCTGCCTGCCCCTTAAACGTTAAAAATCCTTAGAGTTTTATTCTGGGACCCCATTTTTTTTTTTTTTTTTTCTCATTTTGTTTTTGATACAATTCCCTGGCTTCAGTTGCTAGGTCTCCCTGCTGGGTTCCAGCCGCATATCCAACTGCCCCGTGGACACCTACAGGTGACATAGACACAGCAAGTTAAGGGCCCACGCTGAATTCACCTTCCCTTTTCCTGTTCTCTTTCTTCGTATACGGCCACACCATCCACCCAGCGGTCCAAACTGGACCCATATCATTTTCCACAAGAGTTTCCCGCCTTCACCTCACACAACCAATCGCTACATTCTGATATGTCTCAAATTCACCTACTTCTCTGCTGCTACTATCCTGATCCAAACTCCATGTCTCTCCTCTGAATAATAGAAACAGACTCTTAAATCGCCTCCTGTTTTTCTTTCCCTCCATTCATTCATATTGCAGTCATATATAGCTATTACATATGTGATATATACATACATATCACATATGCATCTATGTATACATATATATTCCTGTATGAAGAGATATTTGTAAAGAAATGTATGTAACTATTTTGTTTATTTACAGTTGTCTACTTCTCACCCCAGTGTAAGGGCCACGAGGACGGACCTCTGGTCCATTTTGCTTTGGGCTGTCTCTCCATGTCTACAACAGTGCCTGACACGTAGCAAGTGCTCAATAAGTAATTGTTCAAGAGACAAATTCACTGCCACCAATAATCGTGGCCAGAGGAATGCTGTATGTTGGTTGTCTTAGATATTGGTTGTATATGATACTTAGAGGGCTGGAGGTGCTCCGAGAGACAGCATCAAATATTGATTTCCACCCTCCACATTTTGTTAATAAATATGAAGTTTGTTCTCTTCCATGACAAAGGACCCACCACACCTGGGGGCTAATCTTATGTGTGGGTGAGTTAGGCACTTATATCTCTCAGTAGTCATCCAGCAAGGTAGGGCCCTCAAACTGAGGTTAACTGAGGACACTCAGAGCTTCTCTCTTTTCCCATCACTTTCTGGCACTGTGCCTTGGATTCCAATAATTCCTCAAGGCACATCTGTAATGTAAAGTTATTTTAAAGCATTATCAAATTGGGAGACGCAACCCATTAGCTCTGAAAATACATAAGCAGTGACTGGTTTATCTGATCCTTTCTTTATCATTCTCTGGTATCTTGAAGGGGCTGGTTTGGATGAGGGTGTGTGTATAATGAGCTTGAATAGGCTGGGGACAGTGTGGAGGAGCTGGGCATTTGGAAGCCTGGCAGAGGATGCTTGAAAATGAGAAAGGCATCTCCAAGAATGGGTAGGGCACAGAAGAAAACCTATTTTATAATTTTGCTTGGCTCTGGTTCTGCTGATAAGGTTGTGCTTTCAGAATCTATAGAGTCACGTATTGGGTTGGCCAAAGAGTTCTTTCGGGTTTTTCCGTGGAAAAACTCGAACGAACTTTTTGGCCAGCCCAGTATTTCATTGGTTCTGGTAATTTCCCAGCCACTGTCTCTCCCAATTTGCCTCTCATCCATTTTCTGCTCCTGGGACTCAAAATAGACATCCTTTTATTCTATTTTCCATATCTATTAATCTTCTTTTTTATATGTTCCATCTCCTTACATCTTTACACTTCATTCTAGGCTATTCTTCATATCTACCTTTTATCTCATTAGTTTTTTCTTCAGCTGTGTCTAATTTGTTAACCATCTATTCAGTTTTTAATTTCAATATGTGCATATTTCATCTCTAAAATTTCTGCTTGGGTCCTTTTCAAATATGCCTGGTCATATATACTTGTTCATTCTTGGGACTCTAACTTTTATTTTGTTTTTTAAAAACATTTTACATGTTTATTTATTTATATTTTATATTGTCTATGCGATAATTTCAATAGCTGAAAACCTTGGGCTCTAAATCTGTTTTTTTTTTCCTGCCAACCTTCTTCCATGGTGGCTTATTTCTTTGTATGTTTGGGGATTTTTATTGTAAAACCATAGTTGGTTGTTATTAATCTGTGGGAATGCTGGAGGCATTTATTCTCAAATGATTTGCATGTTCCTTTTCTGAGGGGGTGCTACTGAGCTGTAATTGATCTAGCAGCCTTTCAGAGTCCAAAGGTTAATGTGGGAGTCTAGGGATCGGATTTCCCTTTTTTTGAGTTTGCTTACCCTTTAAAGCTCAGATTTCAGTTCACAAGTTTTGTGTGTTTTTTTTTTTTTTTTTTTTTTTTTTAAGATTCTGAAACCATGTTGTCCTTTATGATGGCTACTAGCCATATGTTGTTAGTAAATTAAGTAAAATTAAAACTAGAGGTTCTTGGGCTTCCCTGGTGGCGCAGTGGTTGAGAGTCCGCCTGCCGATGCAGGGGACACGGGGTCGTGCCCCGGTCCGGGAAGATCCCACATGCCGCGGAGCGGCTGGGCCCGTGAGCCATGGCCGCTGAGCCTGCGTGTCCGGAGCCTGTGCTCCGCAACGGGAGAGGCCACAACAGTGAGAGGCCCACGTACCACAAAAAAAAAAAATAGTTTCTTTGTCACAATAACCCCACTTCCAGAGATCAACAGTCATCGTTGAGGACATTTCTCCTGGACGGCGCTGTTCTTGACCCATCACTTTTACATCGCAGGAGCCCAACGATTCATTAAAAAGTATGTAGAGGTAGGAACCTTCAAAGTAGCCAGTATTCCATGCTGCCAGAGGCATAATACAAAGATCAGCTTATGCATCTTCCTCTTGATACCAATGCAGTAAACATGGAGAAATAGTAGAGATGTTTAATAGGAGATAGGGTATGATCATCTTGTTTATGAAGAAGAATCACTAAGACAGCAACTGTAGCAAATGTATCAGAGGGGAGAAAGATCAGTAGCAGGAAATACAGCCAGGAGGTAACTGCAGGATTCTAGGTGGGAAATGTTGATTATATCTCATATCTCATATTATATCTCTTATAATATTGTAAATCAACTATACTTCAGTAAAAAATATTGACAAAAAAAGTTAAATCCTCGTGGTTGGAGTTGTGTAAGAAGGTTGAATCATGAATGTGGCATTTAATGAGGTCTTTCAACCTTGACATCGTGGTGGAATCACCAGTCAGTCCAGTTGTCCTCCCATTCAATTTTTTTGTGAACAAATATGTCACCCTATGATACCAAGTCTGAAATTACAGAATGTCACCCCTGAGAGTTCATTTTGTACAACCCCTTAATTTTACAGATAATGAAACAGAGGCATAGTTTTAATCCCTTTAAAAACATGTTAAACCAGTATCCCTCATGACTGTAATGAATGGATGCTGATCCTCACTGTTGACCCAGAGCTGAGTTTAGAGATTAGTTTGCATAACTCCATCTATAATGGCTTATTTGTAACTTGAACGGCATCCCATCTCCTTTTTCAGAGCACCTTCCCAACTCTTGGATTTTCCTGGCCCAAGGAATATAATCTCCAAGGGTAGAATTATAGAAATCTGCACAGGTGGGAAATATCCATATTTGGAGGAGGGAGATTTTTTTTTCTCCTTAATATTTTTATAGGTCTAAACTTTTATGGTCTTTTGAAAAAAAATTTTGGGGGGCTATGCAATAAGATTCGATAAAGAGAATAGTGCCTGAATGAGAATAGCTTGAATTTTTCAACAATTTCCCTTCTGCATATCACCTCCAGAGAAAAAGTGTGAGGTGAGGCAGTTCCTGGGATGCACAGAGAATGCTGTGTTTAGAGTTTGGAATTATATTAACATAGGCTATTGCTTCCAGTTTTACTTGTTGTGGACTCAATTCCATTTTTGTTTTACTGCGTGGTATTTTAAGTTGATATCGTACCCGCTAAACTCACTTGCCTTCTTGAAAAATTCTTCACCAGTACTTTCAAATTAATGTCTTCACCCACATTCTCAATATCTCAGTGAAGAACAATATCCAGTAAAAGGGCCCAATTATGCTTCATCAAGCTGTAAATTAAAAAACTGGGCTTACCTGAGCCACGAAACCAGTTGCTTCTTTACTGAGCACATTAAAATGTACTTTTTTTTTTTGCGGTACGCAGGCCTCTCACTGTTGTGGCTTCTCCCGCTGCGGAGCACAGGCTCGGGACTCGGGGACGCGCAGGCTCAGCGGCCATGGCTCACGGACCCAGCCGCTCCGCGGCATGTAGGATTCTCCCGGACCAGGGCACGAACCTGCGTCCCCTTCATCGGCAGGCAGACTCTTAACCACTGCGCCACCAGGGAAGCCCTCTTGAATCTTTTTGAATACAGAGAAAAACAAGGCACACTGATCTAAAATATAGTATGCATTGGGGAGCCCCCAGATATATACTTCCTGAATGATCTTGATCCCAGGATGGGGACCACTTCTCACCCTCCACCCCTCTCTTCTCAGCTTGCTAGCCCACGTGGTAACCAAGTGAAATGACAACCTGCTTTACCGTGCTTTAACTCTTGCCGTAAGATCACGTTTTATTTCTTCTATTATTAGGCCGAGTCTTAAAAGGATGAGAGTGGACTGCTCACCTGCTACTTCGGGCAGCTTCTCTCCAAATTAGTCAGGATCAAAGCTGATTACAACCTGAGTATTGCCAACAGGCTTTAAGGAGAGCAGGAATTCCCAATCTGTCCGGTGAGTTAGGCATGACTGGTGATGAAAGCTACCATATAACTTACTATTTAAAAATCAACGAGGAGCTGGATTACTCACCTGCTGTCTAGAACACACACCTCTGACAGGAGGATGTGATGGTGGGATGTCCAGGACCCACCTCTTTCTCTCCCACGCCTTCTGTTGCCCTCCTCCCAGTTTTCAACTTGAACACTTTAGAAGGCCCCTTGAGTGGAATAGAGCAGGGGAGAGAGGGTCACGTGGCCCTCTTCGGAGCACGTTTGGGTTTGGTAACGGTGTTCTCTCTGACCTTGACTGTCTTTCCCAGTCAAGGTGCCTGGTAGATGCCCTTGATGGCTCCTCTTCCCGTTAGCCCCTCCCTCCCCTCTCAAGGCACTTCTCTAAAATCGTCTTTTGTGCCACGATCAGGCCACCTGCCTATGAAACTGTACTCATTTAAGAAGACGAGCGGCGTAGCCGAAGGAGACTGCGTTTGGAGCCAAAAGACGCAAGTCTTGTCTCCGTGGCTAAAGGCTTTGTACCTAGAGCAAGATGCCGCAGACTCTGGGCTTCAGGTTCCTCTCTCGCCACTAGAGGGAGCCACATACTTAGCAATAAACACGAGGGGGCTTGACTAATGGCAAAGGTGGGTTAGGGCCGGCTTAGTGAGGGGCGGCGGAGGAAGTGGGGGGACGTCCCTGATGGTTGCCCTGTTCGATCCCTGCTTGGGGAAATAAGATCCCACACGTGGGCTTCCCAGGTGGCGCAGTGGTTGAGAGTCCGCCTGTCGATGCAGGGGACACGGGCTTGTGCCCCGGTCCGGGAAGATGCCGCAGAGCAGCTGGGCCCGTGAGCCATGGCCGCTGGGCCTGCGCGTCCGGAGCCTGTGCTCCGCAACGGGAGAGGTCACAGCAGTGAGAGGGCCGCGTACCGCAAAAAAATAAAAAAGTTTTCAAGATCCCCACATGCCACACTGCATGGCAAAAAAAAAAAAAAAAAAAAAAAAAAAGTGACGGGGGTAGCGTACTTTGACCAAAATTAGTATATTCTCTTACAATGGAAGTGAGATTTTATATGCTGTTTTTTTCTTAAAACTAGCTTTATTGAAGTATAAATTCATATAACATACAACTCACTTATTAAAAATGCACACAGCAATGGTTTTGGTATATTACATTAAAATTGTTTAAAATCGTAGTAAATATCTATAACATAAAAATTGTCATTTTAAGCTTTTCTAAGTATACAGTTCAGTGGCATTAATTACATTCATGTTGTGTAATGATCACCCTACCTCCTTCCAAAATTGTTCGTCACTGTAAATAGAAACTCTGTACCATTAAGCAGGGTTCTAATACTTAAAAAAATGAAGCGTTTTACAGTGAAGTCTCTAAAGTTACTTGCTATTTGTCTTGTGATGTCTCCACAAATGGAACGTCCAAATCTGGTAAGAAAGGTTTGTGTCGTTTTAACGATGGACTGCTCCACGAATAAGCATTTTATACCCTAAATTATCACTACAGCCACTGAAATGTCTCTGGCTAATTAAGACTGGGGATACATAGAGACCACATGCACCCAGTGTAAATGACTAGACATTTCTTTCTCATTAGGCTTCTCATGACTGCCTCACTCCTAACTATTAGCATAATTATTATTTTATTTCATTATTTCCATTTATTCCAATTTATCAGGAATACTTAGATGGCGTGATTCAATTTTACCACACGACGACTGAAAATGTTGTTTTCCAGAAAGACGCTGAAAAATCCAGATAAGAGATTAACTTCTGGGTGGAATCTCAATCCCAAGGGAAGAAATACCCAAACACAATGGAGGTGGTATTCTTTTCCATTTAAAAGAAAAAAGTCAGCCCAGATTTTCAGATTGTTAGTCTGTTGGGACCAGATGCTCACATGTGTGGACTGGGTCCAAAGCTTGTTTTGCCACAGGTGTCACAGTTAAAATGCTTAGATGCTACGGGTAATTTCTGGTCCTTTGCTCCATCATGAAGGTGAGATGCCTTTCAGCCAAGCACAATGCCAGCAGGATGTCAACTATTTCCATTTTTTAAAAAGGGTCAGTAGAAAAATGGTGAAGGTAATCTAGTTATTCAGAGGGAAATGGAAATAATAAAATCCTAATTCTTATCAACTTTTCACTACATTTATAGGTGTTTTCTGAGCAAAGGAAGAATGGTGTTAAGTGGTGGAAATTTGAGTTCAACGTAAATGGAATCATTTTTTAATATGAAACTGCCCTGTCTGCCCTTTCCTTGGGGGAAGCACCCAAACTCAAAATTATTACTTCTTCCTTCTTCCACAGTGCACAAAAACTGCCATTCCTTCAAGGTTCCATTCATTTGCCAAAAGGAAAACTGGTTCACTAAAAAAATTCATACCAAGGCATGAATATCTAGTTTCTTCTTAGTTAGTTACTTTCCCAGCATACTTCAAGCGTAGTTCATGTCAGTATCATCTATTACTATGGGATTTGAGTGTAAATCTCCTTGAGGTGGAAGAGTCTTCACCTTAAGGCTGAGGCGTGCATTCAAGTACATGATGATGTGGTATTTTGAGATGGAAAACGATGCATACTGAAGATGGACCATTGCCTGGTAGCATGGGCTTTTCCAGTCTGCTGCAGGGGGCTGTGTTCTTGCAGAAGGAGCCCAGGGCTGGGCCAACAGTGGGAAGGACCCTGGATTGATCTCAGCCAGTCTTGCTACTTTTTGGCTGTGTGGCCTCACATCTCATGGGCTGTAGTTTATTCTATAAAGAAGGGATAACAATACCTTATTTCTCATGGTTGATGTAAGATGGAATGAGAGTGGGCATGTGAAAGTCCCTACAAAATAGGATTTATATAATGGCCTAGTACATATATATGCATTTTTGTTTATACGTAAGCATATTAACTCTGCTGTGATGAATGCTTGAGATAGGAAGTTTACACAGTAGTTTTTTTTCTCGAGGAGATTATAATAAAATCAGGTGGCAGGATCTACATTTTGAAAGATCAACCATGGCATAAGAAGTCTGATGACAATTCCATCCACAGTGATATAATCAAGAAATTCTCTCAGTGACAGTGCCCTGAATTGGATACCCCTTGGGGACAAGTAAGAGGGTCCATCCCCCATCACTCCCATCCTTGCCTCTACTTCCACTCCACCCAGGACTAGGAGTGGTTTAATTTTATTGGATTCGTTCTTGAATGAGACATGCTCTAGCCTTGGGGATATTAAACTGCATTAAAGAAAATCTGGCTACATGATTACTTTTGCTACAATTCATATTTAGGATATTCCTTGTAAACTTTCTTTTTTTTTTTTTTTTTCCGTACGCGGGCCTCTCACTGTTGTGGCCTCCCCCGTTGTGGAGCACAGGCTCCAGACGCGCAGGCTCAGCGGCCATGGCTCACGGGCCCAGCCGCTCTGTGGCATGTGGGATCTTCCCGGACCGGGGCACGAACCCGCGTCCCCTGCATCGGCAAGCGGACTCTCAACCGCTGCGCCACCAGGGAAGCCCAGAAACTTTCTTTTTTTTTTTAAGGTAAAACTAAGGAACTCTTTAGCCAGGGCGCTATCGACAATTCGACCATGCTGGTGCTGGTGAATGCTGTTTACTTCAAGGCCAAGTGGGAAAAATATTTTGACTGTGAAAACACAGTTGATGCACTTTTCTCTCTAAATGAGGTACTGTACTAGAGCACACAGTTTTCTAGATGTTCCACTCACCATTTCCACTAAGAGTGATTGGCAGTATGTATACTCGAATCTAAAACTTAGGTCTCTGGGTTACAACTTACATTTATAATAAGAGCATTTTGTTATTAGTAAAAATCAGTACCTAAAGTTGATGAAGCATTTTTGTGCCAGGTGCTGCACTGAGCATTTTCCCTTCATTATTTCACTTCCTCCCCCAAAATAACATTATGAAAATAGGTGTTATTATTCGTCCCATTTAGGAGTTGAGGGGGAAAGAAAATGCAAAAGTTACTTAGTCAAATACATGTGTTAGGATTCACACTTGTGAGTGTTTGCCTCAAAAACCTGTGTTCCTTATTACAAAAAGGCAAATACACATTATACATATTATATGTGTTGTATTATGTATATATATGACTTATAACTATGTGTGTATATTATACATGTATAGAAAGAGATCTAATAGGGAACATACATTTATCTGTTAACATAAGTAATGCAGGGAAAGAGGGATGGTGTTCAAGTTTTCTTATTTTTCTGTGTTTTCTAACTTTCCACCATGCACAAGTACTGCTTCCACAATAATAAATGTTGCTTGGAAAAAAAAAATTAAAAAACAAAACTCATGTTCTAATACAGTAGACTGTAAAATGGGAGAAAGGGGAGGGTCAGACTCCAGCCTGGTACTTTCACTGTGTTATTCTTTTAAGCACTGCACATCTTCATCTGTAGACTGACGACCCCACTGCTATGAGATTATCATGAGGCTTAAGGTGCCTGGGGAAGTGCCCTTTCCTCTGACAGAAGCCCATGGAACAGGAGTTGTTATTTAACATGTAGAAGCTTATTTAACCAAGGCTCCCACTCATGCTTTGATGGGGCCACTCAGGCCAGTAGAGGTAGGGGGTCCTGTGAGGCCACGAGTGGAGCAGGAAAGGAAGATGGAGCTGGCAGGGTTAGTTTCCACTGGTGAGACTGTGGGTGGATGCCTGGATGGACAGTCTACCAACAAGTGGTCTTGGGAGCTGAAGAACCTATTAAAACCATGGGAAGATAGGGTATTGGCAAAGTAAGGGCCACCTGGTTAGTGGGCAGATGACTCTGTTAGGCTGGATGCCTGGTGTGGCTCAGGACTTCTGGGGAAGACCCTTCATCTTAATGGAGCCCTGTTTTCAGGGAAGCTGGGGACCATGTTGGTTTGTGAGCTTATCGTGGCAGTGCTGTGACTTTCTATCTTGTCCTCTACAGAATGAAAAGAAGAATGTGAAGATGATGAATCAAATGGGGTATTTAGAATCAGCTTCCTAGAGGAGCTGAAGGCGCAGGTCATTGAGCAGCGGTACATCAAGGGGAAGCTCAGCATGATCGTCCTGCTGCCGGCATTCTCTGCAGACAGTCCGAAGGGCCTGTCCGAAGGGAAGAGGTAAATCTTCATTTTCACGTCTCTACAAAATATTT
Source organism: Platanista minor (assembly GCA_004363435.1). Lineage (NCBI taxonomy): Eukaryota > Metazoa > Chordata > Mammalia > Artiodactyla > Platanistidae > Platanista > Platanista minor. The sequence goes on along the minus strand of RJWK010028407.1, from coordinate 9,222 downwards.
CATTATAGATCTTCGGGGAACAGCTCTCTCTACCATCTATCATCTTGAGGAAGGATGGTACCTGAGCTATCAGAGAAGCAAAGAATATATAAAAATCTGAATTCAGGGAGATATTTATTTCTCGTTTGTTGAGAACTAAAGAACAAATGCCAAAAATATTGGATGAGACTTTCCTCTGTAATCTCATGGTTCTCTACAGTCGTCTTTCCAGACCTAGGGATCTGGATGCCGAGTAACTGTAGAATTGTTACAAATGAAACAAGTTTTCTTTTTTCCTGACTATCCTGACTTCTGGCCTGTAACTCACAATATTTTGCTGTAGCTCAGTTAGAGACCCTTTAGGTGAATCCTCTTTTTTGGTCCATGGGCCTTGACAGAAGTGGAGATGCTGATGTTGTGAAGTAGGAGTTAATAAAGGCTGGGGAAGCTCAGCCTGGCAGGCAAAGAGATAAAGATAGAGGGAGAGTGAAAGTGAGAGAGAAATACAGGGAGATGGGAGAACAGGTGTAACAATGAGAATAATAACCATTATTCAAAATTTATCATGTGCTAGCACTATGTTAAGTACTTTACATATATTATTTTGTTTAATCCTTGCAAAACCCCAGTGGTATTATCTCTGCTTGATAGAAGAGGAGGTTGAACTTCAGAATATTAAGGCTTGGTGAAACTCACCCAACTTAATCAAACGAGCTTTGCTGGGCTTTGAACACTAGCCTGTCAGACACCGAAGAACACAGGAACCCAAATTTTCCTGTAACTTTTAAATAGGAAAGAGATTTGCTTGGAGGTGTTTTGAATGAAATCAGAGGATTTTGAGGCTTAGGGAAAGACCTTGAGGACGGTTACCAACTATGGAAATAGACTCAGGCCGTTTGAAGTATTTGGGGCATCGTGTGCAGGCTCATCATCTGACTCGAACATGATTTTCTTCCTCTTGAGGCTTGAAAGGAATATCACTTATGAAAAACTCGTGGCCTGGAGCAGTTCAGAAAATATGTCAGCAAAAAGTGTAGCTGTCTCCTTCCCCCATTTCACCCTGGAAGACAGCTGCGATCTCATTCCTGTTCTACAGGACATGGGTATCACAGATATCTCTGATGAAGCAAAGGCTGACCTTACTGGAATCTCTCCAAGTCCCAGTTTGTACCTGTCAAAAGTTGTCCATAAAACCTTTGTGGAGGTGGGTTAAAATGGTATCCGGGCAGCCGCAGCCAGTGGTGTTGTTGGCAAGGAATTGTCCTTACCATCGTGGGAGACGTTTAACGCTAATCACCTTTTTCTCTTTTTCATCAGACACAACAAAACCCAAACCTTTCTCTTCTATGGCAGGGTCTGCTCTCCTTGAAGGGAGCACACTATCTAGTACTGGGGAGCTGGAAGAAAGTGGCAATACAATCCTGCCCTGATATCACATGGGCATTTGCGTTTTTGTTAATACCTAAAGCTGACCGAATTCCATCACAACTCCACGCTCCCTTCCTCCAGCCACTGGTCCTCACTTGTCCTGAACTTTCTCTCACCCTGTAGCAGATTTTCATCTCAGTCTATTAGTATCAAAAGGTCCTTGCTCCCTCCCTAAGCTTTCACCACCCTAAGCTTTCAAGCATATAAATTCAGCCCCTGTGACCTGAAGGTCCACGTAATTGAGGATGATATTGATTCTAAGTTACTGACCTCCTTATGAAGGAATCCTGAAAGTTCAATTCATTAGACCACATCTAGGAAATAGCAAACTCAGAAAACACTGTACCATGGGTGGCAAGAGAAAATGTTTCAACGGGATCTGTTTTGTAAACTCAGCTCTATTTCCACAGCAGTTGAAATCCTGGTACATCAGTGGGCAAGACGCCCCGCCTCTTCCTCTTCTGTCTTCTGCTGCATGGAGGGTGTCCTGTGAGGTGCTTCTCGCTTGGGCTTAGGGGTGGATTTCAGTGACAGCTCAAGAGTGTAAGGCTCCCCAACCAAAGTGCGTTTTGCACAGAGCAGAATGGTATTTGTCTTGTGAATCTGACATTGACTCAGGAGAGTGGCGAGTGGACTGAAAAGAGATGAATCTCAGTGTTCCTTATAGAGTCTCCTAGGCCATCATCATGAAACACTTCCCCTGTCTCTTCCTCACCCCCCATCCTCAGAGAATTCTCCTCCGTATTTACTCCTAAACACCCAGCATGCTGAGGGCGGGAGAGAAGCGCTGCCCTCTCTGTGGGCTCCCCATTCCCCTCCCTCTGTCCTCTGGCCACTTGGACCGATTTGTCCTCCCAGAGGTCTCATGAGAGTGGGCCTGTGCGTGATGTTCATGGAAACCCTTGTCAGGAGGGCTATTGGCGTCCTCTCAACTGAAAGCCTGACAACAGAGTGTTCAAGACTCCAGGACCCAGGACCTTTGTTCTCAGATGTGTTGGTCTGAGTTCTTGAGCTCTGCCTCAGCTGCACGTTCTGGAATGATCACTGACACACCTAACTTAAGGAATAGGTCAGTTTCTCTCCCGTAAAGGTGAATTTCTGGTCTTGGTTGTGACCCAGTTGCTCTGCCCTGTGACCGTCCTCCTCCCAGTTGCCACTGTGTTGGTTAAATGTGGCTGTAGCAGTTTTTAAAGGAAAAGGTAGGTTAACTTCACCTGCTTTCCTGCCAGCCCACCCCTAGTTCTCTCACTAGTGATTTCTTTGTGCTGGAGAAGACAACTGTCATGTTCTTCGTAGAGGCTTCTCATGGTCAAAACTTTTTCATGGTATAAAAAAATGTCTCATTGGTAACGTGAGGCTGTTATTCCTGGTCCTTTACCCAGAATGCATGTGCCACACATCAAATTTATCTCAGATAATCAAAAACATAGTCTCTTCTGCGGTTCCTTTTGAGAGTAATGTTTTGAGGGCTGATTCCGTGCTGACCTGCCACCACAGCTGGACACTGAGTGAATAACCATGACCTATATTATAGGTCTGGCTTTGTCTGGCATTGCTTTTGTTCTTATTCTTTTTCTTGATAAGCATATTTTCTCATTTGTATTGGGATTTTCCAGAATTTTAATCATGAGGGGAAAATGAAGCTATTTACAATAAGAGAAAGTGTGATTCTTAAATCTTTCTGTAAGTCAGTAAACACGTTATTTTTACGAATCTGTGATTAATTGAAATGTTTCTTAGTGAATAAAGCACTTTTGTCATTAGTTAAACTATGATGTGTTACCAACTGACTTTTTTTAGTGACATAAATACTTTAAATTTCTTCATCTAAAAATGTAGAAATACATACTCTGTAAAGCTAACAATTCTTCTCAGTTATGTAGGAATAATATATCTTGTGCCAGTAATAATTTTTTTCCCCAACTTTGCACCATATGAAGGCATACAGAAGAGATGAAAACTCACAACAATTCTAAAACCTAAGAGTGATGGTGAAGGGATCATTAGAATAAGGAAGACGTTTCTGCGGATTACACGTTGATGGAGCTGGATGGAAAGGCGTGGTTGAGGGGTGACCTGATCATGCCCCCGCTGTGTCAGCCTGCCTTGTTTTCTTCCTAGAACTGCCTTCCACTGAATTCAGAAACACAAGATCTCTGCCAGTCTCAGCATGGGGCACCCACCTCTCTACTTCACACTTGCTGCCGCCTCCCAGTCTCTGCCTTTCTAATCAATCTGTTTTCTTTCTGCAGCCATTGAAAGACTGAATGAAACTCCCCACGTTTGACTCAGAGGAAGGTAAGGACAGGCATTGGTGCTTTTTCCATCCTATAGGCAGTTTAGTCATTGCAAGTATGTCCTTTTGTTGGGACAAGAATAAATAGAGCCCCGGTGGTGGTGTTCTTGGCTTTGTATAGTTCATCTGCGTTCTCTGTTGAGAGTGTCAGAGAGTCAGGCCATCCAGAGAGGAGAGGGTTCTAACTTAGTGCCACAGAACCACGTGAGAGGGAAGCCTATGAGACACTGGGAATTAAGCTCACAATTAGGATCCCTTTAACTCTTTTGTCTTCTCACACCAGCAAGGAATAAAAGGGAATGAAAATGTGCCATTTGCAGAGACATGGATGGACATAGAGACTGTCACACAGAATGAGGTAAGTCAGAAAGAGAAAAACAAGTATTGTATAATATGGCTTACACGGGGAACCTAGAAAAATGATACAGATGAACTTATTTGCAAAGCAGAAATAGAGACATAGATGTAGAGAACAAACATGATTACCAAGGGGGGAGGAGGGTGGGATGAACTGGGAGATTGAGAATGACATACATACACTACTATGTATAAAACAAATAACTAATGAGAACCAGCTGTAGAGCACAGGGAACTCTACTCAGTGCTCTGTGGTGACCTAAATGGGAAGGAAATCCAAAAAAGAGGGGATATATGTTTATGTATAGCTGGTTCACTTTGCTGTACAGCAGAAACGAACACAACATTTGTAAAGCAATTATGCTCCAAAAAAGATAAAGATAAAAATAAAAAAAAAAAGAGTGGCCAGTGGGGAAGGAGAATTCGAAGAGCGGGAGTAGTATGAGGCAGGCAGCCGTCGTGGTGGCAGGACTGGGTACTTCACTAGGAGCAGATGGGCTGGTGTGCATCTTCCTGCCCCTGCCTTGTGCTGCACCATAGAGTGACAGAGGTCTCTGCCTCCGGGCTGGAGTGGTAAGTGTGTCCGGGCATAAAGGCATCCCAGTGCCACCAGAAGGCTGTCAGTATTGACAGTATTGACAAGTTCCCACTCAGGGGTTATGAGCTCCTAGTACCCTTGCCTGGAAGCACACGCAGCCTCTCCTACTCCTAAGTTGCCAAAGCAAACTGTGGTAGCCACAAAACCACTTTTGTAGACGGTCTAATTAGGAGTCTCAAATCTAGAGACAAGCATATAACCGAGATCACCAAATGGTTGGGGGAAATAACCACTTGAAAGAAAAACAACCTCAAAAGAGTTAATCAGTCGAACAAGAGACATCAAAAAAAACGAAATAAGAACAGGGGATTATTAATATATTCATTTAGAGTTCCTGGAAATAAACATCATTATTACAAAAGATCAGTAAATTGACCGAGGAACACAGCTGAAAAGTCAGTTGGCAGATTTGATCCGTGGAATTCTACAAAAGTATAGAGTAAAAAGATAAAGAGAGAAAGTACTTTGTTAAGAGCCCTGCAAGGTAGTTGAAGAAATTTCAGCATTTATCAGTGAGCATTTCAGGAACAGAGAGAGCAGAGGGGAGAATGTACTCAAAGATCATCAGAAAAGAAACTGTAGAGAAGTAAAAGCAAATTCATGCAGACTGAAAGGGCCCATTGAGAACTTACGCTTCCACACTGTGGTAGAATTATGGAAGATCAAGGAAAAAAGTAAGTGTTCCAGAAGCACTGTGAGTTAGAAGAAATATGATTCATAAAATGGAACAGGAATCAGACTGAGTTTAGGATTCTCTTTGTCTCTGCCAGAAGACAGAGCAACACTTTTAGGTTCTGAGAGAAAAAAAATTATGAAACGAAAATATGTACCAGTAGAAACTGTTATTCAAGCGTGATGGTAAAGGCATGACTAGGGACCCTAAGTTTAGTACCTGCAAACTTTAGCCTAAAAGAATATCCAAAAAAATTTAAAAGATGAATTGGAGAAGAAAATGTGGGATATGAGGAGTGATGCCAACAAAGGAAAAATAAAAAGAATAAAACGTTATTTAAGCCTAAATTAGAGTTGAAAAATTAAGATTCAGATGATCTCAACATGAGAGATTGGGAGATGGTGGGATGAGGAGTGAGGAGGGAACTAGAGGCATAGCAATAAAACCTCTTGTTATAGTTCAGGGAACAGTGGGGAGAATAGATCATCCCTACATGTTAATAGGAAATCACGTTCAGCATACACCTAAGGATGACCAGTTGCAGAACTAGGATAGGCTGCATAACTGCCAAAACATGAGGGGGCAAAAAGAATGAAAAGCACTTGATCAACTCAAAGAAATGTGAAAAAAGAAGAAAAGACAAGAAATCATGGCAATACATAAAACAAGATGGCAAATAAGTCTAAATATGACTAGTCCCAAGAAATGTGAATGAGTTAAATTGGACAGTAAAGACAGACTGAATTAAAAATACAAAGATTTATTTATAGACTATTTATAGGAGACAATAATAGCATTAATAAGATTAAAATAAAAGTAGAGAAAAAGAGATACTAGAGAAATATTAACAGGAGGGAAGTGAGAATAGGAACAATATCAGATAAAAAACCAAATCAAAGTCTAAAACAATAATAGGGATTAAAGATAAATGTTTCACTTTGATAAAAGATGCCATTTATCAAAACCAAAAACTAATATCACTTAAGAGTATAATTTCTAAATATAAATAGGTACAAGTAAAGGAAGAAATTGAAAAATCAACAAAAATAGTGAATAACTTTAATACATTTTTTTCTACATAGCAATTCAAGTAGGAAAAAAAGCTACTCACAGGAAAATGTAAAACTTTTAATGCACTTATTAGAAAACAAGAAGCAATTAAAACACTAATTAGGATTTCCCCCCCAGAAGTTTGAAAAGAGAACAATATACTTAAGCCCCTGTAAAGGTGAAAAGAGTGAAAATAAAGGCAGAGATTTAAAAAAATGGAAGACAAAAGCTTAAAAAAGGAATTCGAGGTATGATAAAAAGAAAGACTATAAAGACATTAACGAACAATCTAGGAATAAGAAATGTGATGTTATTTTGGGTTTGTGAAGGTTTATCTTTAGAGGAAATTCCTAGGAGCAAAATTGCTGGGGCAAAATGCTGTTATTGCCTATGTGACTTTGTTAGCTATTGCTGAATTCATATTATAATGGCTATACCATAGCACTCCAATTAGCAATGTGTGTAGGTGCTTGTTTCCTTATAGACATGCCCACAGAATGCTGTAAAACCTTTGGATTTTTGCCAAATGGCTAGACAAGAAAAGATATATTAGTATAGATTTAATCTGGGTATCTATTGCTTTGAATGAACTTGAGCTTGTTATCATATGTTGTCTTTTTTTATCTTTTCCTGTGTAATATCTATTCATATTTTTTGACTGTATTTATGTAAGTTTTTTCCCCCTTGATGTTGTCAACTTAAAAAAAAAAAAGCACAACGTGAGGGTGGTGAGTTAAGTTTCCTCTGGGGCAAAATGAGGACTGTAGCCCGGGAGACAGCATCTCAGATAGCTCTGAGAAACTGCTCCAAACAGGCAGGGGGAAGGCCAGTGTATATGTGATTTTGGTGAAGGCAGCCCATAGTTTTTGCAGAGGGTTTCTGCTAGTCATCAGGAGCAGTCATCACCATGAAGGATTTTAGTGTTTTTCTGGAAATGAGATACAAAAATTGGACTCATAAAATTGGCTCCTGAAAATATCTAACTATCTGAATACCTGTTCTTCCAGTTTTTCCCAGAGCAGAGTGCCTCATTCCTGCTCTCCACCCTGAAGGTCAGCAGCTGCAGCAGCATATGATTTAATCCTTGTAGAGGTAGATGGCAAGTGCCCATGGCGAGGTCCAATTTGTAGCTGACAATGTTTAAGAGCTCCTTATGAGTTAGGAAAATTAACTCTTCATGTTAGAATTAGCAAAAACTTTTTCTTGGGTTGTCATTTCTCTTTGACATTACTTATCGTATCTATTTTTCCTTTGGCCAAAAAAAAAAAAAAAACAGGCAAACCCCAAAAACTAAATTAAAATTTTTTCATAAGCTGAATTGATCAATCTTTTCCTTCATTGCTTCAGGCTTGCCCCACATCTAGGTTGTAAAAGAATGTATGCATTTTTCCCCCCATTACCTATAAGATTTCAGTTTAAAAAATTTAGATGTCTGATCCAAATGGAATTTGTTCTGGCATAGGAGGTGAAGTATGGATCCAATTTTTATCTTTTTCCAAATGGCTATCCAGTTGTTCCAATACCAGAATTTGAGATACCACATTTATTAGACATTAAATTTCTGTATGTGCTTCCTTCTTTTTATGAACTTTTTACCCTTTTCCATTGGTCTGTCTACCCATGTGCCAACATCACAAAGTTTTAATTATAGAGATTTTATTGCTTTCCTTTACAAAGTTTTTCTATGTATTCTTATTTGCTTATTTTTTCATATGAACTTTAGAATTGTTTTGTCTTGCTGTTTATTGTTTATTCTCTTTTGAATTTTTCCTTATGTTATTTAGGAATGTTTGTATTTTTTTGTTTTAGATGTTGTTTTTTAGCATGACATAATGACATTACACTTTTTAACTTGCTTAGGTTTCTATTATTTTTAAATGATATCTTCTGACTCTTATCTATTACTGGGGCAATAATCAACGGACTTATTTGACCCTCTCATTTTTTTCTAGCATCTTCTCCCACATTTTTAGTTGTGTTATTTATGCTTTGGTGGAACATATGAAACTTATAGTATTTACATGTTACTTTTCCACCCTTATCCCCGTATTTGTTTTAGTCCTAGAGCTACAATAAAATATATTCATGCTTACTACTACCAGCTTTTTGCTGAATTTTCCCCAATCATTTTTGCTGTTTTTGGATGAAGCTTATCCTCTGGTAAATATCTCAAGAAGGGCTAACAAATATAATATCCTTGAAACCCTTGACTATTTAACACTGTTTCCCTATGGTCTTCTTTAAAAAATTAATTTATTATTTTTTAATTGGGTTATAGTTGTTTACAATGTTGTGTTAGTTTCTGCTGTACAGCAAAGTGAATCAGCTATATGTATATATATATCCCCTCTTTTTTGAATTTCCTTCCCATTTAGGTCACCACGGAGCAGAGAGTAGAGTTCCCTGTGCTCTACAGCAGGTTCTCATTAGTTATCTATTTTATACATATTAGTGTATATATGTCAATCCCAATCTCCCAATTCATCCCACCCCTGCCTTGGTACCCACACATTTGTTCTCTACATCTGTGTCTCTATTTCTGCCTTGCAAACAGGTTCATCTGTACCCTTTTTCTAGATTGTAGAGACATGGATGGACCTAGAGACTGTCAAACAGAGTGACGTTAAGTCAGAAAGAGAAAAACAAATATTGTACATTCTCTATGGTCTTGATTCATAAAAGGGAACTTGCTGGGATATAAGATTTTTGGTTTGGATTTACTTTGAGTTTCTTTAAATATTGTTCCACTGATTTGTATATTGCTCTAAAATCTGATGTCCACCTGATTTTCTTTACTTTATAAGGAGTTAATTCACACCACCATCCCCCTCACCACCCACC
>RJWK010028406.1:0-25843 GCA_004363435.1 Platanista minor | reverse complement strand
CAGGGCTGTGTGGGTTTGTGTGTCCCAGCAGGAGGTGTGGCCACGTGGTCACAGGTGGGCTGAGATGCCTGCTCCAGCCGAGATGCCAGATGGGCATCTCTCCTTGCTTGGTTTTGGCCACCCTGGTGTCCAAGCATCTCTCTGTCCCCATTGTGCATCCCTCCTCCTAGCAGGATCAGAAGACAGTCAGCCTGTAAAATGCCCAGGGCAGCTTCTCAGGGAGCCAGCGTGGAAGCTGTCGGGTCTGGGGCCGGTGAGCAGCAGAATTACAGCAGGCAGGTCTGTCCGTTCGTGGCAGACAGGGTGTTGTCCTCTTCCTGTGGCCTCCCCCAGGGGCTGGGGTCACAGCTGCGGGGCCCTGCAAGGTCAAGCCTTCAAGGACCCAACTCTCCTTCAAGAAGTCATGAGCCTAAGAGTGTGGCAGGGGCAGCCATGGAGGGGAGGAGGGGAGCGCCCTTGCCCTGCCAGGGCTGCTGGTCACAGGGTGCCCACACACCCCTCTTCTCACTGAGTCCCCTCCCCACTGGCTGTTGCTGAATCAGACACCTGTCCAACTACTCCCAGAAACAAGAGCCCATTAGGAAAGGGGTTACCTGGAGCACTTCATAGGCAGCATTTTATGAGAGTCAAGTTCATAGCTAACGGGATCTCCCAGGCAGCATTTCCCAACCCAAACAGCGCTATAGATGGCCAGCCATCTGGATTCCTTATCCTGGACCACAGGACTTAAAGCAAGTGGGGAGTGAGACAGAGAAGGACCCATCCTCGCACAGCTGCACCATCTTCTTGGAGGACAACCATCCATGAAGGCATCTTTGGATCACTGGACAGGCCAGCTTCTTGCATAAAACTGAGCACATTGCTGACCAAAGGTGCACGTGACTCTGTGAAGGAAATGAGTTAGTGACAGGGCCCAAGGAAACGAACGCAAGGCTCCGATTTCTGGCTGAGTTTTCCTCTCACTCCAGGATCGATGTCTGTCTGCCCGGAAAACCTCCACTTGGCACACCCAGATGAAGTCTGACCTGGAAATAGTTCTAACAAGGTCAAGGTTCAAGGTCATTTGGACTTTCTCACCTTCTCAGTCTCATTCTTTAAAAAAACAAAACAAAACAAAACAAAACACTGCCTCTCTGGTGACTGAGCCGGCTGGGCCCTGAGTCCCAGTTGAGATGGCTGTGAATGCTCCCCATGGGCTGCCCTTTGGATAACGTGTCCTCAGCACACCAAGACCCCAAATTCTGTATGGCCCATTCCTCCTCCTTGTCACTGGAAGACCTCTGCTGGGATTACAAAGGCTCCCTGGCTTTAGGGACACACTGTGCCCTTATTATCTATTAGTGCCTCATCTTAGAGTAATTAATCAAATCAATTAGTGCTTCCCCTGGCAGTACCCCCAGGATGTAGATGAGACACAATCACTAGTGTGAGACTCTCGGGAAACTCCAAAGTAGAGTCCTATAGTGTGGTGGGGAAGGAGACGTGTTCCCCAGAGGATAAAGGAGGGCAGTGAATTACTGTGGTGCTGGTGCTGGTGCTGGGGATGGAGGTGGTGGTGATGGTGGTGTAGGTGGTGGTGGTGATGGTGGCGATGGTGATGGTGCCAATGGTAGTGGTGGTGGTGGTGGTGGTGATGGTGATGTTGGTGGTGGTAGTGATGGAGGTGGTGGTGCTGGCAGTGATGGTGATGGTGCTGATGGTAGTGGTGGTGATGGTGCTGCTGGTGGTGTAGGTAGTGGTGGTGATGGTGTAGGTGGTGGTGGTGATGGTGCCGATGGTAGTGGTGGTGGTGGTGATGGTGATTGGTGGTGGTGGTGGTGGTGGTGGTGGTCCCAAACACCACCTACTGAGCTCAGCGTTGATTCTCACTAAGTGCAGACACTGTCCTAGGTATGTTACTCCGTGAAATTCCCCCAACCTTCACTGGAAGCAGTTACTCTTGGCTCCATTTTACAGATGGGGAAGTGAGGCTTAGCCAGGTAGGTCTTGTGCCAAAGGCTGCAGCCAGAAGTGGCTGAGCTGGAATGGACCTGAGTCTGAATCATCCCAAAGCCCTTCCTACAAGCAGAGATGCCTCCCTCCACCACTGAGGTCTGGGGACCAGGGTGCAGAGGTGGAGGTGGCCTTGAAAGTGGTCTGTCCAGAGCAAGCTCTTGGCTGAGCCAGGGCAATCCCGAGAGCCGTCTTGGTTCCTCTGCTTACCCACCCCATCGCATCTGCCAAGTCTCTTCCTCTTCATGGGATCTCCTTGCCTAGCTGTGGAAGGAGGTGATAATATCTACCCAGAGGGTATGAGGCAGCTCCTGTATTATTGCACATAAACTGATGAAAGACCCGCACAAGTTCAAAGGCTCCAGAACTGTATAATTACTCTTTTAAGCAAAACACTTTTTAGAAGCTCTGAATTAGCTTTCTCTCTGAAATGCATATTTCTTCTCAGATGTGTGCTTTCTGTATAATAGGAACTTGGAAGTTGGCATTCACTCTGCCAGCAACTACAGGATCCTCAGGGGATTGTGTAAGGTGGCTGGAATCTTGTGGGAAATTGTCAGCAGAGCCTTGGCCTGCAGGGCGGCGCTTTCAGTTCTGGCAGCCCTACCCTGCTTGGTAGAGTGCACTGTGCCCTTCAAAGCCTGATGCCCAGAGTTTGAATACGAAGTGTAATCCCAACTCACCCTGGGACCTGGAACCCATCATTTCCTGCCTTTGGCCCTTACTCTCCTCAGCTGAGACACAAGAACTGCGGCCTGGGGGTCGCCATCCCGAGGCCCCTCCAACCTCAGCCTAGCATCTGGGGCTCTAACTGGGCTGCCAGGCCTGCCCGTTCCCAGCCTACGAGCAAGTAGCAGTCAGGCAGAGAGCTGCCAATGGATGAAACTGTCCCCTGAGTTAAAAAAAAACTATTAAGGATAATTCCATTCAACCCCTCCCTGCCACACACACAATTTGACTTGTGGAAACAGAGTTGCTGAGCATCTACTGAAAAAATAGCTTCACCAGCAAATACGGTTGCCTGAGGCTTTGCCGCTACCTTGAGTAAGCATCACAGAGAAGTGTAGACAAGAGAATAAAGGCACAGGGAGGAATTACCCAGGGCGGAGAAAACTGGCGGGCTTCCCTACCATAGAATATTGGTGCCCACACACTACACACTTCCTTAAGGTTCTAGCTCCTGGGTTTTTATGGGTAAACTCCACTCCTTTCTTCCTCTGCTCTCTCTTGGGGGCGGGGGTGGGGATACAGGGAAATAACGGAAGTGACCCTTTTCCTGGAGTGGGATGGCCCAAGCCCCAGTGGAAGAATGATGGGCTGGGGCGGAGGTGGCAACATGTTTCCAGATCATGATTAGCCTTTGTCTGTCTTCCCTTCACCCAGACAACCATCGCCACCTCCAGGTGTGCAGGGGAACCAGGCAAATGGAAAGTCCAACAGTCGACCCCTCTGTGTCACTGTGCCCAAGTGGTGGCAAAGCAAATGGCTGAGCTTCACCTCCAGCCCCCAACTGGACTGGGGGACGGGCTGGGACATGATGGCACTGGTAGCATCTCCAGTTTCCTCCGGATGCATTGGGTCTTTGGACAGCACACGAAGAAGTTGGGGGCCCCGCCATACCTGGCCTGCTCCTGCGTCCAGCAGCCACCCGCTCATCCAGCTTTCCCCAGCCTCCTGTGTCTGCCGACATCGGCCCCTGAGGGCACAGGCTCCCACCCCAGGGGTGACACCCTCAGAACACAACCAGGGACCAGGCCCCAAGTGCTGGAGAAGGCAGGGGTGAGGATGGTGTAAGGATACTGATGAGTTTGTTCTTGCTGCTGGGATAAGGGAAGGTTCCAGCAGGCAACGCCATTTCCAGTGGGTCTTGAAGGGGGACTTGGAGTTTTCCAGGTGGATGAGGCTGGATCTGTCCCAGGTAGAAGCACCTGACGTGGGCCATCCTCTGTGCTCCGGCTGGAGGGCTTTGTGGGGAGCCCTGGGCATCAAAGGCAGGCATCCTCGGGTCAGGGCCTCACATATAGCAGCCCAGGATTGGTGAGCTAGGCGTGAGGGCAGGAGAAATAAGAAGGTGGGGGAGACCCAGAGCTGGTGAATCACTGGTACCCAATGGAGGATGCGGTGTCCTGGGAGCTTGGGGCAGAGGGAACACAGAGCAGGAGGGGATTTTACCAGAAGAGTGGGGACGCGAGAGGAGCTCGGTGGGGTGCACCTGGAGAGCCACGGCGAGGCCCTTGCGGGTGGGGTGATGCCACGGCCACCAGCGGATGCCCGGACGGGGTGTCTGCCCCTGGCTGGGATGAGGCTGGGGTTCCGCTGTTTGTCAGGAAGCAGTGAGCTGTGTCTTGGAGGCAACAGCCTTCAGAGCCTGAGGCTGACTGAACCCTGAAATTCTATCCCCTGAAGCATGCCACTTGCTCAAGATTGGAGGGGAGGCCGGCTGGAATCCAGGTCTCTTAACCCCCAACCTCCTGCTCTTTGGGTCAGATTCTAGAAGCCCAAGGTAAGGATTTGAAATATTTAATTTTTATCAATAATAGGTTCTATTTATTGACTAGTTTCTGGATGTCATACCTCATGCTAAGCCCTATATGGCGAAGACAATGGTAATAAGAAAAACGATAGTAACAGCAACACTGATGAGTACTTAAGACGTGTCAGGCGCCATTAAAAGCACTTTTCATGCATTACCGCATTTTCTGAGGCAAATACTATTATTATCCCTATTTTTACAGGTGGCAAAACTGAGGCACAGAGAGGCGAGGGCTCTCCCACTGCCATTCATCCAAAGGTGACTGAGCCGGGGTCTCCCAGATGAGGAATTTGTGCACTTACTTGGTGTGTTATAGTCTGTGCCTTGTGTGTCTTTTTATATGACATTATAATATAGTGTATGCTTTGCACTTATTACTGCTAATTCCACCCCGCCTTACAAGATGGTCGTTGTTATCCCAGTTTTACGAGCCAAGCAGACTGAGTCCCAGAGCTGAGCTGCTTGACAAGATGACCCCATAGTGAGGGATGGAGCTGCAGGATTCGGGTCCGACCTCACGGACCCCACATCCGAGTCTGCCCATTCTGGGCTTCTGTGGGACACACTGCGGGAACCACTGAAGATTTCTAGCTGGGGAGTAAAATGTTCAAAATAACATTTTGGCAGTCCTTATCTACGCGCACTGTGCCAGGGAGATACACACCCCTACCTCCCATTCAGCCTCTGGGCAAATCTACGATACATAATAGGAAACTAGGAAGACGGCTGCCATTCACCTAGCCCTATAGCCCTGGGTCAAAAGTGCCCAGGATCAAATGAAAATATTCTGCAACAACCATCTGATTATTACTATTGGTATAATAATCATCTCTATGAACAACAGCAATAGCTATAATCATAGACTTGCAAATGCTGATGATGTTTTGCTTGCTATATCTCCTTTCATCTCAGGATATCAAAGTATCTTGCAAATTAATTAAGCCCTGGGAAATAAACATCATGAAGTCACTGTTAGGAAGAGGGGAACTGAGGTACCTTGAGGTCAGGTACTTTGTGATGGACGCCCTCCCCGACCCAGAGGCAACAATCAAATGAAAAGGTGATATTTCCCCCTAAATGTTATTTTCTTCAAAGGTCTCTCTGGCTCGGGCTTCCCTGGTGGCGCGGCGGTTGAGAGTCCGCCTGCCGATGCAGGAGACGCGGGTTCGTGCCCAGGTCCGGGAAGATCCCACGTGCCGCAGAGCGGCTGGGCCAGTGAGCCGTGGCCTCTGAGCCTGTGCGTCCGGAGCCTGTGCTCCGCGACGCAAGAGGCCACAGCGGTGAGAGGCCGGCGTACCACAAAAAAATATATATATCTCTGGCTCAAAATGTTTGTATTCAATTCCTATAGACATCTAATTTGTATCTACTGCTGTGGGTACCAGGCTATGTGAGCTATCTGAAATAAATATGCCGATTGAGGCTTCTTGCCCTCTGATGGAGGGAGAAATTACATGAGCTATGTGGTCACTTACAAAGCTATTGTCCAAAAGCCAGAGAGCAGACCTCCCCTGTGGCAGGACACAAAGAGATGGTGCCTTCAGATGAGGCTGGATATGCGTCAGGAGAAGGGCAGAGAGGAGAGAGCTTTCCAGGTAAAGGACAGAGCAAGCCTGGCACGTGGCAGACTCGAGAGACACAGTCTTGACCCAGGGGTGATGAGCAAAGGTGCTGTCAGTTCTTGACTTTGAGCCATGAAATCCAGACATGATGCCACAGGTCATGGGCCACTGTGGTTACCGGGGTGCCCCGAGATGTGCATCAGGAAGGAGACTGTGAGCCGGGTCAGTGGACGTGGCTGGCATGGCAGCCCCCCCACTGAGGGGGATTGGGGAGCCAGCGAGTGTTCAACACCACCTAAGAGGGCATCTGCTGTTCGATGTCACCCCACCTGCAATTACAAACGATGCCCACGATCTAAACAACCCACAATGGAAAGAGATCTTTTGTTCTAAATGATTGCTGTGGTTCCTACTGACTTTTGATGTTATATATGGAAACTTCGAATGAGTGTGTTTTTATTATGGATTCTTTATTAAGTGTTTTATTGACATGAAAGTTAATTTGGGAGAACCCCCAGTTAGATTCAGCTGTGGGCGTGCATGTAGAGGGCAGCTTGCGACGGTTCAACATGGTTTGAGTTCACTTTGGGGAAAGTCCACGTCTCCAAAGCCTGTCTTTAAGTAGCAGCTTCAAACTAAACAATCACAAAGCGGAAGGCACAGAACTTGTTTCTGTATTTCTAGGCGACCACTTGGTGTGTTTAATTTGTATTTAAATTTTAAAACAGTGGAACAGATTGCAAACGGCTGAGGTATAATATTTTTGCTGGGCAAGTACAAATTTTCTTTCGTACATGAAATACTTCACTGAATTTGAATACTATCCTTACAATTGAAATTTACTCTTTTAGAAAAATGTTGCTTACTTTGACTCTAAAGAACAAATCCAGAAAATAGTCACTGCTGGTTATTATATGATTATTTGTGAGAATATTGTATAGAAGAGGGAGGTGGTAGAAATGATCTATTCTGGAGCTCACAGTACACAAAGTGTGCCGTGCCCCAACCCATGGACACGGAGACGGACAGAGAAGGAGCTGGAGCAGGACGTGGCGTTCATCAGGGCTGAGCAAGTTCAAGGCCGCGAGAAGGGAGACAGGGTAATCTAATTTGCTTTATCGATAAAGGTATCCACAGAGAGCAAAGCGGAGGGAAAGGCTTTCCTTTGTACCCTCACGTACAGTCTAGAAATTACGTTCTGAAATGTATTGTTTCATAGCTGTTCTTTGCTCTTTCATGAGCCTCTGTATCTCCAAAGATGCACATTCCACTGCAGAAGTTGCATCGTCAGCTCTCCTGGTATCTCCGCACCGTGCCGAGGACAGCGCCAGACATGAGCAACTGATGTCCTTCAATGCGTTTCCACGGAGACTTCTTCGCAAACGATGGCAGTTTCTTCTCAAGGCCCTTCCTTCTCCCTGGAGAGAGTCTCCTCATGTCACAGCCAAGGACTCAGCTGGATGGCACTCATCAGACCGTTCCTCTGCTGTTTCCTGCCCTGCCACGTGCTCACGGTGCTAACACGCTGGGAGAGGCTGAAGGGGAAAGAGGGCACAGCCCCAGCCAGGAGGGACTGATGGTCTCCTGGGAGGTGGAGCCACAGACAACACGGTGTCCAAATGTGCTTCTCAGACTGTGAGTCCGGGAAAGCTTCAGGAAGGTGGTGAGCTCCTGGATGGGGCTTGAAGAGACGGTTGGATATGGAAAGGAGTAGAGAACAGAGGTGGAATGGGAGAGACCCAAGTGTGGGTAACGTCAGAACCTGTAAAAAAGGCAAGGGGCCAAAAGTTGATCCCCAGGAGCCCCGGACCCATCCTTCACCTAAGTGATACTTACTTTGTTGGGTCCTTACTGCAGATGCTCAGGTGGACCCTAAGTGCTTAGATGACCCAGAAATGGGGGCTTGGGGGGAGAGGGGCGTCTGTAAGGGGGACATTGCACTCCTGTCTGGGGCGGTCATCACGGAACCTCCAGCTCTGCCTACACATGCCTTAGAGATGGGTGAGTTCTGCCCTTGTTCACACCCGTGCTTGGGGTGGGAGCTGGGGAGACTCGGGGTGTGCACTGAATGACCCAGGGCAGAAGCCGGGACGGGGAGCAGGCTGGGTCCTCCTGGTTCCCCAGGTCATCCAAGCCACACTGGTGGCCCCTCAAGGGGCTTGGGACCAAGTCCTGGAGGTACCAGCCTCTCCTTATGAAAAGAGCACAGTTTCATAGCGTGATTAAGGCTTTTCACTTAACAAACACAGAAATCCCATAGTCTGGGGCAAAACTGAGCTGCAAGTTCGCTTAGCTGCTGCTACATCCTCTCCCCCAGCTGGCCCACACCCCTCTGTCCTGGTGTGGTCTGCTCTCCCAATGGGCATTTCCCACATCCAGGCTGTGAGTCCCCCCGGCCATCTCCACTTTCAGCTCCACCAGCAAAGGTGTGGATGGTGCCCAGATGAGCTCTCGCCAAGCACCAGGGGCCTCCGGCACTTTCAAAGGAATCTTGTGGCCATCAAAGGGCGCCCAAGACCACAGGAAAGGTGGGGTAGGGCGAACTGAGAGCTGGAGGGGCTCACATCCTGGGGAGTGGATTTTCCCTGTGCCCCCTCCAGTCACGCACACGTGCTCAAACACACACAGCAAGCGGCCCATCCCCGAGCTGGGGGTGCAGTGTTCTCTCCCTCCACACACCTGGTGAGAGCTGCACCCTCCCGTGGCGTGGCTGTCAGATCCCGCACAGCAGAGGCCGTGCCAGTGTCCTGGAGGTGGGGTCCTCCTGACCGACCATCTCTCTGTGCTCCCCAGTCAAGGGCAGAGCGGGGCGGCCAGCTGGCCCCCTCAGCTGGCTTGTCTGCCGATAGCATCGACACTGTTTGTTTTTCCAGTTTAATAAGCGGTTGCTACAGGTAAGCAGCAGCAGCCTGATGGTATGGAAGGCATATTTCAAAGCCAAATGCTGTGTTGTTGTTTTGGGTTGTCTTACAACGATTAAAACAGCCCAAATTATGGCAATCCCAGTCTTATCTAGTGATCAGATTGAAGCAAAACTCAGTGATCAGAAAAGCAGCTGGGCACGGAGTCCGCGAGGGGAGCTGCGTTCCCTCCCGTGGCCTGGGATCGACTCCAGCCACGCCAGGGAGACCACTGTCCTCCTCTCCCGGCACTCTGCTGCAAAGCACGATGGCTCTGGGCATCTCATGCCAGATCCTGGCATTTGACTGCCCCTACAGAGATGAGAGTAGAGATGTTCCTTTCTGAAAGGTTCCCACAGTTCCAGCCAGAGGCTGAACGGAAGTCATCCACCCAGGCTCTAGGGGCTGTGCTGGGCCTTGGTTTATCCATTCAAGGTCTCTCTCCTGGGGGCTTGGAGAGTAGAGCTGGCTTCAGAGATGTACTCTGATGACCAGAGTGGACGTTGCTTTGCTTCTTGTAGCACATGATGGCCCAGCGTATGTGCTCTAGGACAGCACGTGGGACCTTTGTCCTCCAGAGGGAGGAAAGGAACTCTCAGAGACCATCAGATGACCACCTCCCCTTCCTTTCAGCAGGTGAAGGTCTAAGGCTCCGTCCACAGCACCATTCGTGCTACTGATAACAGCCGCAGCGCAAAATTACATTTGTATATAAATCGTAAAAATCAAATAAATTGCGTAAAATGTACATTTAGAATTTCAGAACCCTTTCCTTAAAGGTCTCTAAGAAATAAGACTCCACGGTGAGTCCATTGAAAGCTGGGATAGGAATCTAAGTACTTCAGTTAGTGATGATCTACAGTGAATGGAACACGGGGGAGGAAAGGGGTACCACAGGCTCTGTCCCTGTGAGCCCTGGATGCTGTGCAAAGCCACAGTCCAGTAAAGTCTCTTCTGGGGACCCCAGGGCAGAAGCTGCTGACGATCTAATGATGGCCTTGCACATAGTAGATGGTCAATAAACACGCCCAAACCGGGTGAACAACTAAACAAAGGTACAAGCTTATTCCCACCCATTCTGGGGCTGGACCCGAGAAAACAGAAGGCCTGCAGGAGAGCAGTGGGGCTTGCAAGTGCGGGGCCGGGAGGAATCCTCGCATCCTGGGTCTGGCATCAGGCAGAACTGCTCTAACTCCTGATGTTTCTCACCAAACCTCTGCCGCCACCTGCCCTCCGGTCTCCTGGTACTGTCTCAGGAACACAGATGTGATTTTAAGACTACATACGTCTATGGACCAGTGGCTACAATGAAGGGGCATGAATCAGGGCAGGCAGCAGAGGACACTACCTGCAGGTTAAGGCGATCGCTAAGCAACACCTCGCCCTCATTCTAGACGCCCATCCAGACAGGAAATTCTACGTGGCCCCATGCAGCCAGCGATGCGTCAATGCCAACGAATACAGAGGTATTTTGACACATGTGACAACTGCTGCCTCCCCGTGGGGCAACAAAGGGGCTCTGTCCTGGCATCACTGGCCCCTGAAAGCCCTCCAGGCCGAGGCCATGCAAATCCTCAACACGGAAACGTTCCCTGATTCTTTAGACCATAATCAGCCAGTGAAGAACTGAAATTAGCCCCTCAGAGCAGCCCTGGCAGGAGCATGAGCCCCAAGCACGGGCGGCACTGGCGAGAGGGGGGTGGGGACAGGTCCAGGGTCAGGGGCTCAGCCTGAGAAGGAGCCGAGGTGGGTGCGCGGCAGCGGGACCCCGGGCTGATGACCAGTGAGGAGGGAGCAGGCTGGGGAGGGGAGCCCCCTCCCCGGGGCAGCACCCCCGGCCTGGAGCAGGGAGCCCACATCAAGCAGGCATTAGAGCTGCTGCTCTCAAGAAATCAGTTGATTTCCCCTCTGTTGGAACCAAGCAGAGACGCCCACACGGCAATGCAGGCCTGTCTGGCGCTCTGCCCAGCAATCACTTGTCTGTATCCGATCCTCAGGAGTTCAACCCCGGGCTCCAGTGCGAGGCTCAGATCCCCAGAGCCATGTCTGTCTCGCACGCGCTCCCTCCGACGTGCCCATCCCCACCCCACGGTGCACTGGTTTCACCCAGCCTCCGGGGAGGTACAGGTCCTGGGACAGAAGAGGAAAGGACGGTGGGACGACCTCACTTCTGTCTCCATGGGATGCTAGTCACAGCCCTTTCCACGGTGAGGGCCTGGGGGACAGCCCTGCTCACTTCCAGTCCAACTGCACACCTGCACCGTCTACACCTGCACTGTGTCCACACCTGCACTGGATCCACACCTGCACTGGGTCCACACCTGCACTGTCCACACCTGTACTGGGCCCACACCTGCACTGTCCACACCTGCACTGGGTCCCCATCTGCACTGGATCCACACCTGCACTGGATCCACACCTGCACTGTGCAGGGTATTGCAGGGGCTGCAGGTGCTTGTACCTGGGCCCACCCTGGAGGAGCTTGCAGTTCTCTTGAGGATTTTAAAGTTACACCTGTCAATCCTGCCTCTTGTAATTCTGTATGATTCCCGTACAAAGAACGGTTTTTATATTTTTAAATGGCTGAAAAAAATCAAATGAAAAAGAATACTTCATGACACATGAAAACTATATAAAATGTAATGATCAGGGTCCATAAATGAAGTTTCATTGTAGCACAACTCTCCCTGTTCCCTCATGGATAGTGTCTGGCTTCTTGGCCTGACTGCGGCAGAACTGAGCAGCTACGGCAGAGACCCTATGTCCACGGGGCCTAAGATACTTGCTACTGTGTCCTTTACAGAAAAAGACCCCGAGTAGGCTTTGAAGTTCATGGAGGCAAGACTGAGAATGTTCCAGCCAACACTGTGTCCCATGGCCTCCCCTGGACTTGGCATCAGTGGGCACTTTCAGTATGATAGATGAAAGAATAAATAAATACCAAAGCTCCTCGACGGAACAAATCTTAAACTTCTCTAGGAGCGTATTCTATACACTAGGGGATTCTGGTGATCCATTTGTAGGTTTTTTTCCCTCAGTATTTCCCTTTAGTGGTTCTTGAACCAAAAGCCCTGGGACAGTTCCTCCTCCTCCAGGAAGCCATCCTGGACTTCCATCTTCCGTGGATCCCTCTGCACCCAATTCTGTGCTGTCTTCAGTGCCTTGGACCTCTGAACAGAGCCTCTCCTGGGTTCATTGGCTTGTAGAAAGGTTCTTTTATTTGGGACACCCGAAGCTCCTGCATCTTCTTCTAGGGCAAGGCCTGGGGGAATCTGTGCATGACTTGTGTGGTTTCCCTTCCATGAATCTCTTCCCTTTTTGTGAGTGGATGTCCTTCACTCGGCATCCACAGATGCCATTATGATGCTGTGTTCCAACGTGAACATTCGTGAACTTTCTTACAACCTAGAGTAGCGGTCCTCAGCTGACTGTCTTCCCACTAGGACATGAGCTCCTATATTTTGCCATCTTGTTTTACCCCAGGGTTGTATCCTGTTAGCCAACCTAGATGTCTTTCTAGACCAGGATTCTAAACATCCGGGTGGAGTTCACAGCTGGACCCTAGGGAACAGAGTGTAAGATGGTAAATGTGCGGGCTTCACACATAGAACACACAACGGGTGAGTGAGCACAGCCTGACAGGTAGCCCCGTGATGGAGCATATGGTTCAGAGGTTGGCCCTACTTCTTCCCTAGTAGCCTTAAACAGGAATAAAAATACCGACTACTTCGAATTAGAATAAGAACTATATGGGAAAATGTACGAAAAGTGCATAAGCCCCAGCTTGTAGTGACTGTGCAATAAATGTTCTTCCCTGGGCTCCACAGGCCAGGGAGCGGGGTCTTCTCTTTTTGTTTTATTGCTGTAGCTCCCAGCACAGGGCTGTGTGGGGTAAGAACCCTTGTCCAATGATAATCAGTAATGAAAACAGGTAGCTACTTCCTGGGAATCTATTGGTCGACTGCTCTGAAATAAACAGACAATAGAAATAGGGTTGTTAGACTTCAAAACTAAAAATACAGGTGTTCCAGTTAAATTGAAATTTGAATATGTGGGATATATATATACTAAAAAAAGTATTCATTGTTGATCCGAAATTCAAATTTAAGTGACGATCCTCTGTTTACCCAGAAACCATAAATGGAAGGGGTTTCTGAATCACTTTCATGGGCAAGTAGAGATAGAGAGCAGGTGTAGGAGGTTCTCCTTCCTACCCATGAGAAGGGCCTGGGAGATGAGAACCTACCAGATTGATCATAATAAGTGACTCATTCTTCTTTATGGGGATTCACCTCAGTCTGTTGACCAAGATCCAAAGCCTCTAATCAGGAAGACTTGGGGACGCACGTGAGCTTGAGGAAAGGCCAGGAATCTGGCTGGCTTCACCTGACATATAGTCCTAACTCCCCAGAGCAATTCCACCAGAAACTAGAAAAAGCCTATGCTTGTTCTTCACGGCATTTGAAGGTAAACTGAACTGAATTTTAGGCATCGTTTTTCTTCCTGAAATTCGAGACATCTTATCAATGTGGTAATAAGGTTTCTTATTACATGTCTGATCTGATGTGAACTTATTGCATCTTATCAAAAATGCATAAATTTCCTAAGCCTTTATGTAGACAAATATCACAGTTTGGTTGTCCTTTAGTTATGCTTTAAGGAATACTTTTGAAAACCAAGCTCTTTTTCTCCCTTATTGACAGATGACACCTTTCTTATTAACGTAGTGGTTCTTAGGTCTTCCTAGTCAATCATCAAAATCTCTGTTATATTATTTATCATCTCCCTTATCATTTCTCACACTGCTTTGCATGCAGCAAAAACAGCTCAGAGTTAGCACTACCAATTAAAAGGTAAAACAAGCCTGAAGAATTCTTTCTTAGTAATAAGTTATCCATTAAATACTACTGAAGCTGTTCTTCTTGTAAAACGTATGTCAACATAATCTCAAATACTTTCTGTAAAGTACCGGTAGTAAGACATTAAAAATGACAAAAATGTCTTTAATCTATAAAAAATGTAATCACCTGAGATCATTTGCTGCACAAGGAAATGAATATTGCCCAGACTGCTCTACGCAGCCAGCAGCTATTCTGTGGGGCAGGAAGACAATTACTTTCTAATAGATCATCAATAGGAGTTGTATCATTTCTTCTCCCTTCAACAAAGAGGAGTGATCTCATGATCTGTAACTCATGAAGGATGTCGTAGCATACCTCCTTCTTTGGGGAAAAAACAAACAAACACACTGTATTTTAGAAGCTGAAATATATCCACTAGTCAGTCAATTCACAGACATAGAGAACAGACTTGCAGTTGCCAGGGAGGACGGGGAGGCAGGGAGGGATGGATGGGGAGTTTGGGATTAGCAGATGCAAACTATTACATATAGAATGGCTAAACACCAAGGTCCTACTGTAGAGCACAGGGAACTATATTCAATATCCTGTGACAAACCGTATGGAAAAGGTATGAAAAAGAATGTATATATATGTATAATGGAATCACTTTGCTGTACAGAAGAAATTAACACAACATTGTAAATCAACTATACTTGAATAAAATAAATTTTTTAGAAAAGAACTGCTTTAAAGAGCCAGAGAGAGAGAAAGAGATGTGGGGATACGGTGCTTTACAGTTTGGAAGTCCAAGTTTTCCTTTGTCCCAATCAAATACAAAGACAATAGTTATGCAAATAGAGTCTCAGGTCAATCAACACGTCTATCTATCACTCCACGGGTGCTCACTCAGTACCATGGGAGGAGAGATGCATGCACGTGGGAACCAGTAGAATATGAGCATACAGCCAGTCCGGGGCAGCTGAAAGAGAACAGGAAACACTGACTGAGGAAAAGGAACAGGGCCGTGTTTGGCCAGAGTGCTGAGGACCACAGCTCTCCAGTTCTGCTGTTATTTCCACGCACAGGGAGCTGGGACGGTAAATAGTAGGGTTTCTTGTGAAGTTCATCTGAATAATAAACTCTCCTGGAGATGCATGGAGAATCTGCTGATTCTGCATTGGAGGGTCAGTTGTATTTCAGCCTGTGGGGTTTTTAGGGACTGTGTGTTCAGGCCTTGGTCCGCCCCAGCACAGCTGATGCTAAGACACCCAAAAGCTACTGTAGCTCATGTCAGCGATTTTAAAAGGTGTTTTAAATTGCAGTAAAAGACACATATAATATTTATCATCTTAACCATTTTATGGGTACAGTTCAGTAGTGTGAAGTATATTCACGTTGTTGTGAAACAGATCTCCAGCGTAGGATCAGTCACTCGAAGTTCTCCACAGAGCAGAGCAAGCTCTGCCCTTGGTACAGCATGTAAACCAACTATTTCTGTGAGGGTTCAGCATCCTGACCGTTTTTCTGGAACTCATTTTGATATCTTGTCTTTTTCTCTCTGCAACTTCCAGTCCCATGCACATCCTTTTCCTCCCAGGGATGTTAAACTCTGATCTCTTCCAAACCTTTCTCTACAAAAAGGCAATAGTTGACTCAGCAATTCCACTCCTGGATATATACCCCAAAAAACCAAAAACTCTAATCCCAAAAGATACAAGCACCCCCATGTTCATAGCAGCACTATTTACAATAGCCAAGACATGGAAGTTACCTAAATGTCCATTGACAGATGAATGGATAAAGAAGATGTAGTACATATCTATACAGTGGAATACTACTCAGCCATAAAAAAGAATGAAATTTTGCCATTTGCAACAATATGGATGGACTTAGAGGGTATTATGCTAAGTGAAATAAGTCAGACAGAGAAAGACAAGTACTGTATGATATCACTTATATGTGGAATCTAAATAATACAACAAATTAGTGAATATAACAAAAAAGAAGCAGACACACAGATATAGAGAACAAACTAGTGGTTACCAGTGGGGGGAGGGACGGGGGGAGGGGCAACAGAGAGATAGGGGACTTAGAGGTACAAACTACTATGTATAAAATAAGCTACAAGGGAATTCCCTGGCAGTCCAGTGGTTAGGACTCGGTGCTTTCATTTCCCGGGGCCCAGGTTCAGTTCCTGATCGGGGAACTAAGATCCCACAAAATGCACAGTGTGGCCAAAAAATTTAAAAATAAAATAAGCAAACAGGATATATTGTGCAACCCAGGGAATATAGTCAATATGTTATAATAACTATAAATGGAGTATAACCTTTAAAAATTATGAATCACTATATGTATGCCTGTAACTTATATAATATACATCAACTCTCCTTCAGTTAAAAAAAAAAAAAAAAAAAAGAAACCCATAATGGAATTACAATGGGGGAAAAAAAGGTGATACTGTTAAGAGTTTATGATAATATCACCTTCTTGAAGATTCAAATTTTAACCAGGCAGTTTTAAGCTAAAGGAATGAAGCTGTTAAAACGAGTTCAGGCAGTAGCAAATAGACAGGTGGGGATCTGAGGGTCAGGTGGGCTGTCCAGTCCTCCAAGCCGATATGCCTGGTGCACAAGCAATGTCCAGGCTGGTCACGTAGGGAAGAAGCAACAAAGCAAGGGATATTGCACACTGCTCATCTGTGGAGCCTGCCTGCCCACAGCCATTCTGCCCATACCTTGTTCTCTGTGATTCTGGCAACTTCTGGGTGCTTCGCAGATCCACACCTCTCTCATGAGCCAGCCTGTGACCGTACACTGTTTGTCTTGGAGCCATAAGATAACCCGGGAACTTCAGCTTTTTCTTCTGGGAATCAGACTTGGCAGAGTTAGGACTGTGTGCAAGCCCAACTAGTGAGAAGAAACCAGGAATATGGGGAAGAAGCATGCCAGTTAAGACAGACACACGGAGGTGTTTGGAGCAAGGGGGAGACGGAGATGAGGACAGAAACAGAGATGGAGATGGATATTACATGGAGAGAGGGACGGAGATGGGGATGGGGACGGGAATGGGGATGGAGATGGGCATCGAGAAGGAGATGGAGATGGAGATGGAGATGGAGATGGGGATGGAGATGGAAATGGGGATGGGGGTGGAGATGAAGACAGAGATGGAGATGGAGACGGGGATGGAGATGGAGATGAGGATGGGAATAGGGATGGAGATGGGAATAGGGATTGGGATGGAGATGGGGATGGAGACAGAGATGGAGACGGGGATGGAGACAGAGACAGAGAGAACTCCCGGATGTGACCCAAGATTCCCAGAGGCTACTGCTGGTCTCCACCCCCAGTTCTTGTTTCCGAGGAATTGCTGGGGTTTGCTCCATCAGGATCTCAGGAAGATTCATTCCACCGACTCTCTCACAGTCACCAACTTCACACGCGCACTCTCATTCCTTAGGTCACTTTCGATCTGTTTCTTGAAAGCTAAAGAACCCTAAAACAGCTGCTCTACAGGAAGTCCCCAACCAACTAGAAATGTCAGTGGGGGCTAACTGAATTCAAGGATTTGTTCCCATTTTGGATAAAAATCTTTGCAAAATTCCAAATTCCACCCCCACACACACCTTTTTTTTTTTTTTTTTTTTTTTGCTTTACAGAAGAATCTAGTGGCTAAAATTGAATACCTTAGATTGAATAGTTCAAAACATTAATATTTGACCATCTTTGATGACAAAAAAATGGCAGTTTATTATGAGTACCTAACAGTTTCTGTAACACAGGATCTTAAAGACCTTGGATCACCATCTATAATTTCAACTCTCATTATGAAATATTGGGGAGTGGCTAATCTTAGACGAAGACCTGAGAGGTTTGCCGTTTCCAGAAGGCCAGCCGGACCGTGCCGAGGGAGGCTGCTGCAGGGGGTCAGGAAGAAGGTGGGGGCTAGAAACGGTCGTAGGATCATTTTCTTTGGACAAATACTTTGTATCAACCAACTTCTTTGTCATTTCAGAGCTGGGAAAAATATAGCTTGGACTTTTGGTGAATTGCATTCCTACTAACCAAGCTTTGGCTGTGACGGCTGGAGCAGTAACAAGGTGTGGCCCCCTGGTCACCACTCAGGTCAAACCTCCTCTGAGATTTGACAGTTGTCCCTTGCCCAACGCCCCCAATTCAGGATCCCAGGGATCCAAGTAAGCAAATTCACCTCCCCAGTGAGTTCTTCGCACGGGATGGGATGAACTCCGTGTCACTCCAGCCCTTGTTTTTAATGTCCAAACATGAATCTTTTTCTACATCTTTAATTTAATATCACCTAATCCTCTGTCCAAATGCACTGCCATCCTTTCCTCCACCACACACACACACACACACACGCACACGCACACACACACACACAAACACACACACACACACTGAACAGGTCCCTGTGCCTGGAAGGGGCCGTAAGCAATTTTCAGTTGTGTTAGTTTTGCTAAGGGCAGTTTTATTGAAAGTGACTTTAAATAGTTTCAGCCTTCTTGTCAGTAGGGTTTTCGATGACTTGTATACATGGTAGAAAAAGTAATAGAGGCTGAAGTTCAAATGTAGTATAGAACTGATAAAGATTTATGTTTTGTTTTGGAGTTTCAGTGATTCTTTTCTTTGAATACTAGAAAAAGGACACATTTCTCTACTTCTTGTGAACTAGGGAAACCCCCGTATTCACAGAGGGTGATCAGGTTGGGAGCCACACAGAGGCATGAAATAACATTTTCTCTGGGTCTTTGAAGCTCTTACTGTTCCAACTAGCAGTGCAGCTTGACTGTGCTCCTAACTTCCTTTTTTCTTTTAAGAATCCTACGCAGGGGTGACACTCAGCCAGGATAGTCTGGGTGCCGACCCACTCGGGCAGACCCGGGATGGATCCTGGCTCCGAGGGTACAGACGGGAGTCAGCACAGCTCACAGATCACGTCTCAGCTGAATATCAGCTCGTTCCTGACACCTTCCCGGGTCTCAGATCAAAACTCAGCTCGCCTTTTCCTCCTCCCCTTCCTCCCTGCCCCCCCGAGCCCTGTCTGCAAGCCCCCATTGCCTTTGGAACAATGAACAAGCAAGAACAATCCCAGAGCCTCTTGGCTCTTTCTTCCACGTGCCTCCTGCGTCTCGTTTCCGTGGTCTCCCCAACCCCCCAACAGAAGAGAACCCCAGCCTGTGCTCAGTGCGCCAGACCCAAGGCAGGGCCTTCGAGGATGCCTACGCACCCAGACCTGGACCCGCCCGCCCTCTGTTGATGCGGGTCTTGACTCCAGCCTTCCTGCTCCTCCTCTCTATGCATTCGGATCACAGTCACCCCTCCTGGGCCAGCGCGGTTCCCACTCCCCACCACCACCCCTTCCACGGTGATTCTTCCCCGAGCATTTCCAGGACCACCGACACGGCACGGAGCCTGAACTGTCCTGGGGGGTTGGTGATACTTTTAGTGCAACACGTCTTACACCCCTAATGAAACTGCCTGCTGCTCTTGGGGAGAAATAGGGTCTTCCTCCTCCCAGGCCAAGGCAAAGGGGAATTCTCCATCAAAGAGAGCTGATGGCAGGAGGCACAGTAGCACAAAGGACACCTTCAGGCCACTTTTACTGATGCAAGAAATACCTGCACACATGGAACTATCATGAGAACCTCTTATGACCTTACACGTACCACACGCAGCGAGACAGGAAGCCAAACGCAAAACCCGATCAGCTGTATGGGTTGGTGCAGTGCCGTTTTCCAAGGAGTGAAGGAAATTGGAAGCAGCATTGAAACCCCATCTTCCTTAAGTATCAACCTAGAAATGGAACTGAACCAAAAGCATTATTAAATATGTACACAGTGTCCTATAGTACACACTTTGCCATCAATGCATTTTTATGTAATGTCGTGTCTCTCTGTTATATGTACCTTTGCTTCTCGATGAATGATTGCAATGCAGTAGTGAAAATCTACCAGGATAAATGTGAGGCAAATGTCATGGCTTGAAATACTGGGATGGAAGAAATGTAGTATTTATTTCCAAGTCACTGTGTTCGGAGTGGACATTTTCTAAATCTGAGGGTGAGCATTTGAGGATTATAAGTGAACAGGAAGCACCCACTGCAAAGATCAAGTTAAGAAAGTCAACTGTACACGTGTAGCCTGCCCTGGGGACTGTAGGAGGAGGTCAGGGGCTTCAGTTGAGGACTGAAAAGCCTTGCTTGACTCTTTGCTCATCAGGAGCTCCTGCCTTTCACATCCAGTTGGGATGTTACACTGTAAGAGGCTCTTGATAAGTTGCAGTGTCCCCCGGGGTGACTGGATTGTGAGAGGCTGTGGACTGTATCATCAATAAGTGTGTTCCAAGGGCTAACGTGCTTTCTTTGTCCTGAAGAAAAGCAGATAACTGTGGTCTTCGTAGGACTTTGTCAGAAATGTTCTGAGCTGCATCCAAGGCTAGGGTGCCGGGATCCAGGGCTACTGGAAGGAAGAGACGAGAAGGAAGGTTAGAATGAGAGCTTTGCAGCAACAGAACTGGACACCTCATGAGGGAAGGGGGACAGAGGGAGGGCCACATTCCCAGGGATGCTGAGTAGAAGTCGGGCAGCGAGCTAGTGGAGGTGTGGAGGAGAACCCAGGGTGGGGCTGACCCCTGGGGCCCCTCCTGCCCCCAAGAGGGTAAAATAGAGTGTGACAAGGACGTGGGAAGTAGGGATGGAGGATCCCATCATTCCCTCCCAGAGAGGAGCTCACCCCCAACTGGGAAAGACCAGGCTAACTGGTCCTCTACCAGTGGGGGACCCTGAGACAGGGGAAGTGACTGGGGCACAGTCTCATCTGCATGATGGTGCTCCCGCTCCCCTCAACCCCCCCAGCCCCCTGCAGGTCCCCGGGTCCTGCTCCCTCAGGGCCTACCTCCCAGACCAGGCCGTGAGGCATGAGGGACCCCGACAGTCCCAGATGGAGGTGTCAGGCCACAGGGGAGGCTTGGGCTGGGTGTGCCCACACTGCCCACCCTTTCCCCAGGTAGATGTTTGTCAAGAACATTGCAGAAAATGGGGTCTTTTCCAGCAATGCTGAACCCCTGCAGAGGTGAGAAAATACCACACCTCCCAGGTAACAGGACAACCCTGACTTCTCGCTTTGGGAAGAAAGGTGCGCAGTTACAGGTCTGACGTGTAATGACCTTGAAGTAGAAATAACAGGATTGGAGACATGGCACAGGGAGTGCAAGAAGACAGGGCACCAGGACACTGGGAGTTTGTATGAGCTCTGCCACTAACTGGAAGAGCCATCTTGAGCAAGTCAGTCCCAGAATTATAAAAATCTAGAAGGTTCAGCTCAGAAAATCATCCAGGTCTTAAATTTTCTGTTTATATATTTGCTCTGTATTTATACAGTACTTTGAATCATAGAAGCTAAGGGTTGGCAGAATCTAGTCATGAAATGTTGTACCTGCTATGCTGTGAAAACCTTTCTACAGTAAGGGTAAGAAACAACATTTTATACACTTTTAATTTTCTATTAAAAACTGTGTGGCCAGGATGGTTGAGTTAAAGGAATTCATTTGTTAAATGAGGCGAGTGGCCCTGGGAGGGTGTTTTCTCTTTCCTCCATATTCCACAAACTCCACAAAGTCTAGAAAATTGTTATTTGGAATATACTTAAAAATAAAAGTTTGGTTTTTACATAACGTTATTTCAGGTCCATCACATTTTGTCTGCAACTTATTCGAATTTTCTTTCACTATTTCAGTCATCCACTTACAAAACCGGATACGGCCATGACATAAAGAGATGTAGTGTTTATATAAAATGTGCATTGCTGGGTAATCAATGCATACTCTAGAATGCTGTTACATTTTTAATAGAACTTTTGTTTTAGTTGAGTCTTTAAGCTGATTAGTGAGGATGGAGGGATTTTAATTGGGGCCCTCAGTTTCTTTTGGTCTTTGGAAGACATCACTTTTTTTTTCATCCCACATAGCTAATCAGTCATGAAAATCTTCCCAGGAAGAGTTTTGTTCTTCCTTTATTCAGAGAGAGAACTCTCCAGTTCTGGTCAAGGCAGGTTAGCGTTCCGTACAAAAGATATCTTAATGATGTCAAAATAACGTATGCATTTCTCACCTTTGGACCGGAGAAAACGGAAGATCTTTTTTTTTTTTTTAATAGCCAATCTTTGCAAAGTATTCAGCCCTAACTTCATTATAAGCTGGACTCGTCCAAACCCTTACAAGTGTGGGTGCCTTTGACAGACCCTCCTGCCTGGGCCTCAGAGTGGCGGTGCGAACGGGGCTCTCCATCACAGCAGGAATGCATTTATGATCATGCATTGCTTAAGTCTGTTTTTATTTCTCGTTTTATGGAAAATGCAGCGGTAATCCCTTTAGAATTCCCCACAGCTTAAATCTCAGAGACCGTTCACGGCCGCCTCTTAATGTCTCAAGGGTCCTTCAAGTCGCATAAGCCCCATATTCAACAGGTAAAGCCCACTTTGTTCTATAGACATGGCTGGAAATAATGTGAAATTAAAGATTTAATCTTCTGGGGGCAACTCAGCCTTTCTGTAGTCCGTCACAAAGAAACTAAAAAGTCTAGCACCTTTTCAGTGAGGAGAAAAGTCTTTGATTGGCAGGGCCTGCGGCATTGATCCCCAAAACTATGTTGCTAAAAATTTTATTAATACAATTAGGCAGAGAGGCTGCTGCACAGTCTTAAATGTTGGGAGAGATTTCATTTCACGTTGAAATTTGCTTCTATTATTAACCTAATTGATGGGATTTATGTGCAGGGCAGAGGGGGAAAAAAAGGAATCAAGCTTTGGTGACAAATTAAGTACCTTTTTTTTTTTTTTTTTTTTTGCTCAAGGAAAACTCAACTCCACCAACACAAATTAGAAGGGGCAGTCAAAGCAACACTGATATGAGAGGAAGGAATTTGATGAGCAGAGACTGTACTGGCCTGAATGCGCTCTTTGTGAGTTCCATCACCATGCACTATCAGACTGTTTAGTGGAATATTCTCTATCCAGTCTATAATATGAATTAGTTTTCCATACTGAGTTTTTATTTTGGAAACGTAATAGAAAAACATCAAGAAATATGTGTTACTTAGTTTCTGGAACGCCGTCTGACACCCTCACCGTTTAGCATTTTATCCAAACGTCCTGACAGCGAGCCCAGGGCCTGCCTGGGTTGCACAGTCCCTTGGTTCCTGTACGTGGCCTGTCTTCCTCTGTTTCTTGCAGGGAGCAGGGCTGCCTCTACGCTGTCCTTAGGGATCCCCAGGAATAAACCTTTCTCTTTCTTTTTACAGAAAAATTAGAGAGCCCTGGGTAGGTTGAGGTAGAGACTTCTGATGAGGTGGAGGAATTTTCAGGGGCAGAGACCATCTGAGGTCCCCCGAGGCCAGGCAGCCAGGCTGAGAACGCGTGAACATCCAGCACCGGCAGAACTGGCCCAGGATTCAGTCCATCAGAACCCAGAAACCCTCAGCCATCTGCAAGGTCACATGCCTGGAGAGGATTGTTTATGTGAGGACCCAGGGACAACAACCGCACTTCAGCAAGAGCACTTCAAAAACAGCACAAATTAACTGAAAACCTGAAATAATTTGAGCAGATCTCTAATGATTAAAAAAAAAATAGATTTACTGTTGCAAAAATAATGAGCAGAAGAAAATGGAGAAAAAGCAGAGCATCTAAATTAGATTCTTTTTTAAAAAAAAAAAACAAAAAACAAGGTGAATGATTTTATGAAACTTCAGTGTGCCTTCCCTGGTGTCCCAACATGTCCAGATCCCTGGGCCTGGGAACCCCTGAGACTGTGCCCCTGTGGTCACAAGTGAAACAGCTCTGTAGAGCAGACCCTGCCCTGGGGACAGCGGGAGGTGCTGGGATCATTAGAGACCTCCCTCGTCTGGACCCTGAAATCATGAGACTTTGGCACAAGTTTATGGAAAGCGTCAGATGCAAGTGTTTTTGCTCTGAACGCCTGCAGTGATGCTCTAGTCCAAGGAGATCGGCCACAGTGGTTTGATCCAGGGGCTCCATCCCCTTCTCTGGGCTCTGAGTGACATGTGCTACTCAGAAACAACTTACATGATCGGTGTTCTGATTTAAATCCTGAATGCTAAATCCAAACAAGGGTCTACACAGCCACAGGCCCTTTACAGAGCAGTGGCTTCAAGACAGGCTGGGACCTGGGACCTGGGACCTGGGGCCCTTTGCTGTAGAGCCTGCACCTGGACACCCGTCTCCTCAGGCTACAAGATACAAAGAAATTATAAGGGATTTTTAAAAATGGAATATTACTCAGCCATAAAAAGGAACGAAATTGGGTCCTTTGTAGAGATGTGGATGGACCTAGAGACTGTCATACAGAGTGAAGTAAGTCAGAAAGAGAAAAGCAAATATCATATATTAACTCATATACGTGGAATCTAGAAAAATGGTACAGATGAACTGGTTTGCAAGGCAGAAATAGAGACACAGATGTAGAGAACAAAAGTATGGACACCAAGGGGGGAAACGGAGTAAGATGAGTTGGGAGATTGGGACTGACATACATACACTAGTATGTATAACATAGGTAGCTGGGTTTCCCTGGTGGCGCAGTGGTTGAGAGTCCGCCTGCCGATGCAGGGGGCACGGGTTCGTGCCCTGGTCTGGGAAGATCCCACATGCTGCGGAGCGGCTGGGCCCGTGAGCCATGGCCGCTGAGCCTGAGCGTCCGGAGCCTGTGCTCCGCAAAGGGAGAGGCCACAACAGTGAGAGGACTGCATACCGCAAAAAAATAAAATAAAAATAAAATAAAATAAAATAGGTAGCTAACGAGAACCTGCTGTGCAACACAGGGAACTCCGCTGTACGGTAGAAACTAACACAACATTGTAAAACAACTCTACCCCAATAAAAAAAAATAAAGGTCTAAAAAAATAAAAGAAAGAAACTATAAGGGACTGAAAATAAGTGCATGAATGCGCAGTTGGGGCAAATTACGGACAGTGAGATACGAAGAGACCAAAAAAACCAACTGCCAGTTCTGAAGAGCCAGGAGCAAAAGCAGGGGATCGGGAGCAAAATCAGGGTACTGAGCATGCTCCCCCTCACTCGACCCTCAGGCCCGACCCCTGTACACACCCCTACCCTCATCCCGTGTAAGGAACAAGCTCGCCCCCCCCTCAGGGAGCAAGTGAACAAGGGAAACTATTGCTTGTTCTGTCTCCTCCCACTGCAGCAGGGGCCCCGATAAAGCTGTGCCTGAATTTCTTGTCTGGCCTCTGATCAGTTTCTATTGATTAAGGAACCAAGAACCCTGGTCAGTAACAGCCTCACATGGCAATGGATTCTGGTACCGCCAACCAGTTACCAAGCACAGGGAGGGACAGAGTTCATTTCAGCAAACGTGTACTGATTCCCATTTCAGTCAATTGCTGTGTAACAAACCACATCCAAAACTCCAAACATAGAGACACAATAAACCGTTTATGATTTCTCGCCATTTTGTGGTCTGGACTGGGCCCACCTGGGTGACCCTGCTGCTCACGCAGCCGATGAAACCTCAAGGAGGTTACCTTTGGTGGTCCAGCCCGAAGCTGGCTGGTGCAGCTGGGATAGGCCCAGCCCTGCTCTCCCTCCCTGCTCCCCGGGAGGCCCACCCCACCCACAGGAACAGCTTGGGGCTTGTGTTAGCTTCCCAGGGCTGCTGTAACAAAGCACCACAAACTGAGTGGTTTAAAGCAGCAGAAATTCACCGTCTCACAGTTCTGGAAGCTAGAAGTAGGAAATCAAGGTGTCAGCCAAGCCGTGCTCTGTCCTTCAGCTTCTGGTGGGCCCCGGAGAGCCCTGGAGTTCCTGGGTTTGCATCTGCATCACTCCAGTCTCTGCCTCTTTTGTCACTTGGTCATCTTCCCTCTATGCATCTGTATCTCTTCTCTTCTTATAAGGACACCAGTCAAATGAGGTTAAGGGTCCACCTGACTCCTGTATGACCCCACCATAACTTACATCTT